>JAPQWV010004830.1:0-26000 GCA_027422505.1 Craterostigma plantagineum
TACAACGTTTTTAGACACATGAAGTGGTAGTGATAGAACAGAAAAGTAGTAACCTTAAGTGTTTCTGCAGAAACCGTTAAAGATTTATGGGTCTACAAACGTTGTACCACTTCTCTGTTCGACAGTACCACTTCTTCTGTGTTTAACATTACCACTTCATGGGTCTACAAATGTTGTACCACTTCTCTGTTCACCAGTACCACTTCACGGGTGTACGGTACCACTTCATTGTTCATCAGTACCACTCAATGGGTCCACAGTATCACTTCACTGTGCACCAGTACCACTTCATGGGTCTACAGTAATTCATGTAACACTTTCTGTTATGTGATACTGATAACAATATACCGAAATTTGATAACAGAAATGAGGGCGTTGGATACCACTTCATAACTGCTATTTTATAAGGGTATTTTCATCCAACAACCTTAATTCTAACTTAAATTCTGAAATGGTCCTTATACTAATTTTTCACTGACAAGGCCTAGGCTCTACAATAAAAATTACATAGGGCCTGAAATCCAATCGTACCTTATTTATATCAGCCCAAAATACGATTTAACTTAATAAAAGAGTATATATAGATGATATCTCTCAATCGCATTGCCTACCTACCCTCCTCAACAAATCCCTTCCATCAAGTTCTTGATATAGTAAAATTTCTCCAAAAAAAACCAAAAAATATCACGAAACATGATCAAGATTAAAAAAAAAAAAACAAAAATTCAAATCAGAATAATATCAATGAAAGAAAAAGAAGATAAAAGAACATAACAATCCCTTTCCAGGGATTGTGTTTCATCTATATAGTATAGCACACAAACGATCACTTAGAAGCACTTCCTTCAACACAATCAAAGGATACTTCCCTTCTAAATCTAACAAGAGAGTAATAATGTCGCCACGACATTATGAAGATAAAGATCAATTTCATATACGTTATGTACATCCATCCATCTAACAGGGCTCTTCTACCCTAAAAAAAAAACCAATCCTTACAAGAATTTAAATTCTACAAGAACTTAGATTCTCTTGTAAAAGAGTACATAGGCAGCTGAAGTCTTTACTTGCTTCTCAAAAACAGGGGAGACGCTGCCGTCATCGAACTCATACCATCGATCGTGCTTATGCTGCCCATATCAAGATTTCATATAAAAAAAAAATGAAACGAAGAGCTAGTTTTAGATGAGATGGAGCAACTTATATTGCTCTTATAAACTGAGGATAACATTCTAATCACACCCTACTCATGTAAAATTACTTGGGAAAAAACAGAACGAATATTGTGAAAGTCAAATAGGGCTCAAACATTAGATCTAACAGACCCGTGATATTTTGCAAGTTCAAAGTCGTTTTGATCAAATATTAAATCAGGAAAGTTAGTTTGAAAATCATCGGGTAATGAACTTATAAGCTGAACAGGGCTAATGATGGGTTATGCCAACAGAGTAAGTAAGATCGAATCTAAGAGTTTGTGCAGCATAAGTTTCACCGCCAGGAGAAAATTACAAAGAAATCGAACCTAAAATCCGATCTAGAACGAGAATATATATAGGGTGGGAGTAAGTTTGCCTCGATAAAACTCTTTATTTGGAATATAAAACTTACTTTGGCGATTGCAGTATAATGACCACCACCCAGGCCGCCATAATGATTACTCACCGAGTAGAGTCTGTAGCGACTAGAAACCCATCGTTTCTCTGGATTACGTAGTTGGAGAGATCAAAGACCTCTAAGGGGAAGTCAACAAATGTTTCGAGCTTGTCTTTAAAATATCTGTTGTAAGAAAATCTCTTCAAATGTATGACAAGAATCTCTGGAAGTCTCCATAGATCTAATTTCTTGATGGCTTGCCTGTGTTCCTTGCACTTAG
Organism: Craterostigma plantagineum; assembly: GCA_027422505.1. Taxonomy (NCBI): domain Eukaryota; kingdom Viridiplantae; phylum Streptophyta; class Magnoliopsida; order Lamiales; family Linderniaceae; genus Craterostigma; species Craterostigma plantagineum. The sequence goes on from JAPQWV010004830.1 coordinate 1,874, forward strand.
GACAGTACCTACGGCAGACCACAATTATGTTAAATAATGATTAGCTAGCGAGTTATGTAAGCCAAGATGTAATAATGAGGGAAATGTGTTAAGCCAAAGTGTACGATAAACTAAAGAATGTCAGTGCATTGTAACAATGCAATGAATATGACCACAACACATTGTTATGATATGAATAATACCACATATCATCTGGTCCAAGAGGCTCCTCCTTGAGGAAGGCGTCAACACATTTATAAAGCGAAACAGAATCTTCAGTCGATCGTGACCCTAGTGGAGCTTTGAAAACTTCTGGCAATACGGTTAAAATTGAGGTGTCATATTCTTGCATCATTGTCGCCGACCAAGAAACAAACACTTTGAGATTCTTGTAAGATTCTTGCGACACATCAATTGGTTCATCAATCTGTATCTTTTTTCTAAGGGCACCTTGTTCAATATAAAATTCGAAGTCAAGCTCAGTACTTTCATTCTCTGATTTATTGTTCGAGCTTTCTTGATCATCCAAAATTATATCTTCTACCAATTCATCTCGGGGGACACTCTTCATTGATGAGTCATCATTCAACAACTCATCTTGAGGCAGCAATAGTGGACTGATGATCTTGAGAAACTCATCGCGTATTTTACTTCCTTTGGAAAAATCGGACATTCTTGTTAGAAGAGGAATGCCAAATGACGAGAAAGAATATTGAAACGACCTGTCCAGACAAAAATCACATCAAGCGATGAGATGCTGAGAGTAGGTGAAAGGTTGAGAATTACAAATGATTGCTATAAAAAGGAAACAAATATGTCGATGTTCTCTTTCCAAACTTCAGAAAAAAGATTGTTTCCTCTATGATAAAGAAACAAACTTTATGGGGTAAAAAGGATAACCAGAGCTATAGCATACCATATCAATGAACCATAATGGCTCTGAATTTGGAAAAACATAAGCAACTCATCTATCATATATTCAACCATACACGATATAGAGATATGCTATAAACACTAAACAGAAAGTTCTCCAAATCCAGTATAACATGCAAACAATGGAAATTGCAAGCATAAGGAAACAACCTAAAGAAGCTTATCTATTTACGGTGCTCTTACATGGAAAAAAGAAGCAAAAGCTACATGCCATTTCAGACTTACTTCAATTGTTGTTGATGCATAAAGAAAATTAAAGGAAACCCATCCGTGTCTTTGGACAATCTATAAGCAACGAGTCGATCATTATCTCTTATTAACTCCAAAGCGCCATCAGGGTCATCCAAAATACGGATAATTGAATAGTTAAATACCTGGAAAAATACATCATACACAATAATAGTTGATCTTGAGTTAATAAGCTCTCTCTTCATTACAACAAACAGAGTAATATATGATAATCGAATTATTAAATGCGTGTATATGGTAGAAATGACAACTGTCGCAATCCCATCTGGTAGGGCTTTCAGGCTCAATCACACGCACTTTCTGAAAAAATTAAGTTTCAGATCCCAAAGAGTTATATTGCTTAATCTGGTATACCTTTATTGACAAGCCGAAAAAGATTAGCTGCAAATACGTGAACATCTCTTAATCTAATGCAAGCACAACAGAATGAGCTGAACTGATAATATAGCACAATTACATTACTTCGGGTTTGAATAAAACCAGAGATCTCTAATGAGTTTCTTGAAAAATACCTCAGCAATTAGTAACCTCTCATTGACTCCTAATGAACAAGCTTCAGTAAGGGCCTTGATAAGATCTTTAGTGGTCCCATTGATGGGGACAACTAGGGTAACAGGATGTGGCAAAGACGTTCCATCGGTGCTCAACAATGTCAAAGTTATCTTACGCAGGGTTGCTTGAGGAAGAGGCAATGAGAGGTACATAAATGGATCAAATGTAACAGACAGCCTTTTGCAAACAGGGCACACCAATGATGACCGGTACTGACCCTGCAATTTATATGAACCAATCCAGTGTCAGATATGAACAAAATCAAATATCAACTGTTGAACATATTCATTATTCTATGCAATACAATGCCTCACAAACGAAGGATCCCAGATCATAGGCCCTCAATTAACAAATCTATGAAATATCATATTATGCTCAACTGGGAAAAGAGAGCATTCACTTGCGTAGTATAATACTCGCAGACAAGTAATCATGGAATCATTAAGGAAGAATAATACCTGCAAGAGGTCAACAATGATGGAAGCATTGCGCGATAAATGGTTCGCCCAGTACTCATTAGCCACTTCTTCATGTGAACGAGTATCGTCATCTTTTATCGGTACATAAGGTTTGCTTTTCACACGGTTGAGATCTTCATGGAGTCCATCCAGCAAAAATGAAAGGAACTCCTACAGGTGCCAATTTCAAACTTGTGAAGAAGGAAAAATTTTACTGAAGACCAAGCCTCAAGAGTTAAATAAGGTCAACTTACTTGCGAGTCGTGCTGGTTATAACCGCCAAACTGGGGAGCGAAACTAGAAATAGTAGACTTAAAGAAACTCGGTGATACTGCCATAGCCTGTGGAGCCCACAACTGCCTCAGTAAATCACCAAAAGCTACAGCAAGGATCCCCTGACACAAAATATTGAGGAATTTATAAATTTTATAGGGCATTGACAGGTTCAATTTGGGTTGAGTGCATAGGTTGGATGGCGAATGCAAAACTTAAGATGGAAATAGTAAGCAAAGAATATTTTTATGTTAGCCTTTCCCTTTGTGAAAACGTACTGCTAGTCTTATTAGCAGGGATGAATAAATAGTGAAAAGAGAAACAAATAGGATAAAATATCATACTTTCATGCCCAGGGGATTTTCATAATTCAGATCTTTCCTGAAGTTCCCGAGAAAATAATCAGTCAACTTCGGAGTGTGGACCAAGCACTGGATAGCGCTATTCATGAAACATGTATTCCCAAGATTATATAATCCAGTCAGACCCAAAGTACAGGTACCATTTAATCTACCAGAAACTTTGAAAGATGGCAGAAAACGAGGAAGCGGTTTCATAGTATCCACACTGCCGTTCATCATAGGAGAACTTGATGAAGGCTCAGATTGTTCTAAGGCCATACTATCTCGTGCCCACTCATCGTCCTTGACGGTATACGACAATCCATAAACTTGCACGTCCAAAAGAATCTACACAAGTAAAATTGCCAACCAACTTTTATAAGTTTAGCATAAAGGCATGCAAATTAAGCTACTTGGTCGAGTATCGCATTGTAAACAAAAGAGCATGCGTATACCAGTGTTTTATAAACAGATGCTTGCAAGAATTATGGATGTTAAGCATGAATTACCTCCTCATCTGAAACAGAAGCCGCTGACGAATTTATGTGATTCGTGAACAACTGGTTGGTTTGTCCCGAGAAGTCCCATATTTTCAACTGTGGAACATAAGTGAGCAATGAACAATTACAATAATCGATATCTAATAAGATTAAAACCATCACTATCTGCACTTACCAAGCTTGACTTTACGCCAAATATATTGCACGCTTTACTAAAAGCTCCTAGAACGTTGTCCTTCATCATCAAACAAAACGCACTCCATCAGGACAAAGCGAAAATTACAGAATCAAAAGATGAATGTGTATTAATGTAATCAATATATTTGACTAAGCACAAAAAAGACAAGTATAAATAAGTATATTAGCTAACTGGCACAACATTAAAGTTAATCCAGAGGAGTGCACCGCAAAATCTGGTCCATTAACCCAAAGGTTTCAGTTCCGTATCTACTTATACATCATCATACAACCAGGTATCATAATGCACGGTACAAGAATAAATCCAGCCACGAAAGAAACCTTTTCACTGATCTTTATGCCTAATTGACTTGTTGCATCGAATAAAAAATTCTGATCTTTAAAGAGAACAGATCCTTGACGTTATATCCAGAGGAAAATCTCTCCACATCCTCGTTATCATAGTGCCTACATCGACAGCAAACAAAACAGACGTCAAACTTCGAAATTGACATCCTATCCCGGGATGATTAAAATAAAACCACGTGGTTCGTCGGTCCCCCTCACCATTTAAGTGCAGTAAAGAACATCCACGCTGACACTAACGCCAAGTCTCCATCTTCTTCACTCCCAACACAAACCTCTTCCTCGTCATCCTCAGGAATATATCGGAATAACCAAATTGGCCGCTCAACGCCTCAACATCACCACTATCACGATTATCTACTATCTTTACATTAGCATCATACAGCACACCTTTAACCCCATTGGCACCACCTCTCTCCGCCTCTCTCCACCAACTGCATACAATTCCATCGAACGAAAAAAAAATAACCCCATAAGAATAAGACTCATAAACCCTAGAAGAGAAGCAACATCAAATTGGACATCAATAAAACCTGAAGGGCACGAGGTATACTGATTCACCAGGTTCCGAGAAAGACTGGGCCTCGGAGTTGCGATCGAAGGGCGCGGATATTAGGAATTCTTCGTTGTCGATGTTCAAATCAATAACGTCGTCGTTTTGGTGATCGGAGAAGAGTATGGAGTCCATTGCCCGGCGGCAGACGCGCGAGAAGAAGTTGAAGACGGTGGAGGGAAGATTACCGAGGGTTAGCAAATGGGTCAAAGCTGTAGTGAGAGCTGCGATGGTTTGACGTTTGAAGTCACGGTTCATCTATCGTCGTCTGCTAAAAGAAAAATAATAAGAATAAAAAAAATGGAAAATAAAAAGTACATGAGAGAAAATTATAGGGAAAGGTTTGACTTTGACCGATCTACGGTTCTTTGGAATATGCTTGAAATAGAAGAAACTAGTATTGCACTAATATATGGACAATATAACTTTACTTTATATTTTAAGTGGTTTCTTATTCTTTGGATAATGAAACTATATCGTAATTTTAATTGCGAATTCACCCCTGCATAAAAGGCTCCTTTGTCGTCATTATTCATGATTCAAAATGTATAATGTTTAAATAGGGAAAATGCAAAAAGGATTTTACAAATTGTACTAGTTCAGTGTAACAGTAATTTTCTTGGATTCCATTTTTTTCCTTTTTTTTTTGTAAGCGACGTGTTTAGATTTACTTAACAATATTATCATTTGCCTATGCAAGATTATATAAAGAAAAATAGGTCAAAACTATTTACTTAATATTATATATATATATATATATATTCTATTATATAGAGGGTTTAGGGTGGCTATAAACTGTCAATTTGATTTGTCGTCTTATTTGCATTAATCCCTCTATTTGTAATTTAATTTATTTAACTGGATTGCTATTCATCGCCCCCTTTTTCATAGTCACCGCCCCCTAAGACTGAAAAAAATACTATTTTGCCCTTTCTAATTTAAATTTCTATTTAAAGTCATTTTCCTTACACTCATCTGATATCGCAATTAGACATCCAAATCAGATTCAAACATAACAAAAAATTAAAACATTTCAATGAATCGTAATTATAGTTTACGCACGCGATGGAATGTGCGGAAAGTACCAGTATATAAGAAGTTTCATAGTGGGCTTAACGTTGTGGTTTACTTGTGACAGTAAAGGATATCTCCTACGTCGAAGGTCTCCGCCATAACTTGTTCAGCATAAGCCAATTCTGCCAATTCTGACCGGTGTAGACTATTGGACAATCAAGACAAAGAACTCCTCCAAGGACTTCGAAAATCAAATCTTTACACGATAAACCTGACGTCCGTGCTGATCTCGGCAGCTATTTGCCTCATCTCTCAGACTGTAGTTCAGAGGAACACGATATGTCATCAACGAATGTCTCATCTCAACATTAAAGCTCTTCAATGACTTTCAACGAAAGTGTTGGTTCACGGTTTTCCAACTATAATATTACAGAAAGAGCACCCATGTTCGGCGTGTCACTAGGAAAAATAAAGCGAGCGTCGCATCATATTATACTGGTTGCTTCTACTTCACGTCCTTTGGAACTGTTACACATGGACCTCTGTGGACCTATGCAGACATAGAGTATTAATGGACGCAAGTACGTACGGGTTATCATTGATCATTACTCTCGCTACACATGGACGAAGTTCCTCCGAACTAAGGATAAGACAGGGGACTTGATAATCAATTTCGTGAACAGTCATTCGAACGACAACGACACTGAATTCAAGAACAAATACCTCAATGACTTTTACCAAAAACTTGGGATTAGTCAGTAATTCTCAGCCGCCAAGACACCTCAACAGAATGGGGTCGTTGAAAGGAATAACAGAACTCTAGTGGAAGCCGCACGTACGATGCTGATTCATTCCGGCCTTCCACACTTCCTTTGCGTTGAAGCAGTAAATACCGCCTGTTTCACTCAGAACAGAACGGTGGTTCACAAGCGCTTCGATAAGACTCCGTACCAGATCATTAATAAGCGAGTACCCAACATCTCCTTCTTCAAGGTCTTCGGGTGCAAGTGCTTTGTGGCGAACAACAGAGAGTAACGCGCTAAGTTCGACCCTAAAGCATTCGAAGCCACCTTCGTCGGGTATTCTTCCACTTCGAAGGTGTATCAAATATACATCAAGTCCAACCAAACTATGAAAGAAAGCTACAATGTCACTTTCCACGAAGTGGCAGAGATGGCTTCTGGACACATCAGTTCAGAACCCGTGCCTAACCAGATGGCTTCTGAATACGACAGTTCATAACCCATACTCACTGGTGTGTTGGCACAAAACCAACAGAAGATGGCAACAACTCCGGACTCAACGTCAGATGAAGCTATGAGACTTGCGTTAGAGGACTTGGGCTCTCTCTTTGAGCCCGTATATCGGCCAGAGTAGATTCCCCACTCGATGAGACCGATGTACCAAGCTCTTCAAATGTCCCCACCTCACCCGATTTAGGATTACCACAGAACAGTGAAGAACCTACCATGGTCTTTGAGGAAGTATTATCAAAATCGCTCATTCCAATGCAGAAAGGGAACTACCGCAATCAAATGAACACCTGAGATTTTCGGAAATCTCGACCCACAAATAGTTGATGCAGCTACTTCAGCTTTGCCTCACGAGTGCAAATTGACTCGAGCACATCCGGTTGATCAAATAGTTGGAGATCCTTCGGATAGATTACGGACAAGACATCAACACGGTCTCTTCAGTGTTTTTAAGCCAAAATGAGCCAACCAAGGTAGTAGACGCACTTAAAGACCCGGATTTGGTAATAGCAATACAAGACGAAATCAACCAATTCGAGCGTCTCCAAGTGTGGACATTAGTACCTTCGTCCGCATGAGAAAACAATTATCGGGTCAGGAATAAAGCAAGACTGGTTGCGAAGGGCTACAATCAACGGAAGGCATTGACTACGACGAAACATATGCTCTTGTTGCCCGAATCGAAGCCATCCGCCTTTTCTTGGCTTATGCGGCCCATAAAGACTTCAAAGTCTACCAAATGGATGTTTAGACCGCCTTTCTCAATGTCGTGTTAAAGGAGGAAAGTCTATGTCGCTCAACCAAAAGGCTTTGTTAATCAAGCACACCCGACCACGTCTATCGATTGGATAAAGCTCTCTACGGGCTGCAACAAGCTCCACATGCTTGGTATGATGTCTTGAGTGATTTCCTCGTGAAGTCCGGGTTCATCCGAGGAACGATCGATACGACCCTCTTCATCAAATGGCAAGACAAAGATCTGATGGTCGTCCTAGTTTACGTAGACAACATCATCTTCGGATCAACTAATCCACGGCTCTGCAAGAGGTTCGGACATTTTATGAAGAGCAAGTTTGAAATGAATCACATGGGAGAGATGCAATTATTCTTGGGACTCCAAGTCGGGCAGCTCGAAGATGGCATCTTCATAAGTCAGGCAAAATATATCAAGGACATTCTGAAGAAGTTCCATCAAGATCATAGCAAGCCTCTCAGCACTCCTATGTCAAAAAGCTGCAAGTTGGATGCCGATCCGATTGGAAAAAGCGGTCGACATCACAATTTATCGCAGCATCATCGGTTCTCTTCTCTATCTCACCTCGAGCCGGCCGGATATTATGTTTGCCACCTGTCTCTGTGCCCGTTTCCAAGCCGACCCCAAAGACTCTCACATGCTCGTAGTCAAACGGATTCTTCGCTACCTCAAGGGAACCTCAACCCTAGGTTATATCGCATCCTAAGGGCATAAATTTCAAATTAATAGGCTATACTGATGCTGATTATGCAGGTTGCCGAAAGGATAGCAAAAGCACCTCCGGTGGCGCTCAATTTCTCGCCGAAAAGCTAGTCTGCTGGTCATCCAAGAAGTAGAACTGTGTCTCAGTGTCAACGGCTGAGGCTGAATACGTCGCGGCTTCCAGCTGTTGCTTGCAAATGCTATGGATGCGGACTCAGCTTCGCGAGTATGGGGACAATTTAAATAATATACCCATTTACAGTGATAGCCAAAGTGCCATTGCGATTACGTGTAATCCTGTTCACCACTTACGCACACGAACACATGGATATTCGATATCATTTTATACAAGATCACGTAGAAAAAGGCACGATTGACATGACGATTCCAATTTCTTGTTGGAAAATTAGGCATGTTGAATCTTCCGCAATATGTGATTACGTGCACCTACGTGCTTTCATATGCCCTATTCTATGTGTTTTTTATACTTAAATGCTATATCTTGCGTGAAATTTAATAACAATACAATTACATCATAATAAAATAAAATCCAAAAATTTTATAGATATATTTATAATATTAGGGGAATGACGATATCTTTAGGATGCTCGGTCTAAGTCACAAATAGATTTCCCTATCATGTGACTAAGTCAATTGCTTAATTTTGTCAGTTTAAGTCGCATTCTTTTGTCTAAAAATGTCATTAGTTTGCTCCTCTAAGACACAAAGCCTCTACATATAAGTGAGGATTCTAGCCTTCTATTTTTTTACGATTTTATTCTCGAGCGAGTCGCACATCAATTACTTGTCTTTACTAGTGATTATTGGCCTCATATTCGCCTTGCGTTAGGACGTTCGGAAAATGATTAGGGCAGTCAGGAAATTCCTCACTCGGCCAATTATATACTTTTCAATCCTTTAACATATCCTTTAGTCATCCATTTTGAGTCTTCTCTGAATTCCTTTTCTTCATTTGAAAACCCTTTAAGCCTTACAACTGACTATCTAAGCTCTCGGTGGGATGTTCAATCAAGAAAATGAGGGGGAGAAAACGAGATGAAAAAAAATATGACAAAAGAAGGTGGACAACGCATACGAGGAATGCTCAACGCACAAACTGTGAACTTCTTCAAATCGATAATCCTCTGATCCTCTCTAGGGATTAAGAGAAAAGGAGCACGGTATTGGCCCGAGAACCAACAAGAAGAACTTCGCCTTAGATAATCTCTCAGCCTCGGAGAGAAGCGGAGCTTCAGCTTGAGCAAGTGCAGTAAAATACGAAAACAATAAGGATGAGAAAGACAAAAGAGAAAGAAAATATGCCGACGATGGAGAGTGACTAAGAAAAGGAAGATGGAGATATTAAGTCCACAATCCCAAAACTTTCCTTCCCTTCTAAGTCAGAACCAAATTAAAATCCTTCAATGTCCCCTTGATTCCAAAACAACGGTCTTTGGCACAGGTTGAATGATTAAAAGCGCCTCGATCACAGGTAAATTGATGTAATATTGCTTGTGTTGACTTGAGTGATATAAATATAAAAATCGCAAGTTAAAATAATTGAGCGCTAGAGTGAGCCTAGTGAAAGTTGTCGAAGTGGATCATTCTATGAACTTAGGACTTTAGTTTGTCGACATGACTTGATGGCATATGATCTTTTCAAGTGTCTTGTGAAATTTTAGGCGTGACAATGATCGAAGCAAAATAATCTGACCCCATACAACATTCATATGAAAAAAAATTATATAGATAAATAATAATTTTCTTGAAATTTTTCTTCCTATTTTTCTTATTATTATATGGTATAAAATAATATATATATATATATATATATATATTTATATACATATATAAATAAAAGATAAATCGCGTATAAGTTTGATTACATGGTTAGGGGACCATGTATCTTAGCTACATTGATCAAAATTGCGTATTTTGAATGTTTGCTACTTAGATTGATTTCCTCGCTTATATGATTAAATCAATTAAGGGGCATTTTTTTAGGGGGAGCATTTTCAAAATATATGCCTTGAACTGCAAATATTTTTGATGACTTTTCTCCAAGAGTTGCAGATAATTGTCAATAATGATTCCTTGTTACAAAACACTTCGACGAAGAGGACTTCACGAATTTTCACAAATTGGTGCTTACGGCATTGATACAAAAAAATTCAGGTGGAGCTTTATTAACATTACTTGTTGCTTAACTCTAACATTCTAGACATTTTGTTCTAAGTAATGCAGATTTTTTCGGAAAACGGATTTGGACCAGATGTCACTGCTTGGAATTTCAGGGAGTTAATTGCATTTTAATTTTAATGCATGAGTAAATATGTGATCTTAAATCAAATAGTGGTCAATCTGAAAATATAAGAATACTTACCATTGATAAACTAGATAGAAAATGTAATTTTTTTATCATAAGTTTCTCGATCGTAAACAGTAATGGGCTTAGAAATTGATAAGTGTCGATAACGTCCAATCAGCCCACTTAAACGAAATTAATGCTTGCAGTCGAAAACTATATCTCATGCCAAACCCTCATAATAGTGTCGATTGTAATTTCTCGTGAAAAACTCAAGCAGTAAAGACGAATCTCAAAATCCTCAAAATCTTTTAATTTTCAACAGATTTTCGTCTTTCTAAGGTAGAATCGACGCTTATTAGGTGTTTATGTGTGTTTAAACTTCGTTCTCATCTACATTTTATAGTCTTTCGCTTGATTTTGTGCGTAGATTTTCGATTGTTCAAACTGTGAAAAACCGACATGCTATTTTGATGAGATTTAAACTTGTTTCTGTGTTTATCTTGGTTAAAATCTGCGTCCTATGATAGTTTAAGGGTTTTCGATCGTTATAAGGGTATGTTGTTTCGATTATCTGCGTTTTTAGAGCTCGATTGAAAGTCTGACTAAAACTGGGGTTTTAAACATTTAAAGGTGTCAAAGAACTTTCTCGATCGCAAACAGTTTCAATCGAATTTCGATTTGATTGAGTTACTGTTTGCATCGTAAAAGTTATTCGATCGCTAAATTCTTTGACTTAGTCAATAAGAGAAGTAACGTAGATCGCAAATACTTACAATCGAGAAATCTGATTTTGCTTGCGAGCAAAAGATTACTGAGTGAAATAGATAAAATATATGTAATTAAGTTTCGAGCGAAAAACTTACCATCGGAAACAGTAATTTCGATTTCAATTTTGTTCTCGGTCGTAAACTTTAGCGACAATAAAATTTAATTTTTCGACGATAAAATTTCTCGATCATAAAAGTACGTAGCGATGATTTTGATCGATCGAAAATTTTCTCGGCGAGTCACCTAGTTTCTCGTTGTCAATTTTCTCGATCGTAAAATTTCGCAGCGAAAATCTATTGTAAAATCGAAATACTTTCTCGCTCATAACTTTCACGACGAAAATTTTATTCACGCGCGAAAAATTTCTCGATCGTAAATTTACACAGAAATCAATTTTCTCGATCGTAAATTTACACGGAAACTTTTCTCGATCGTAATCGACTACAGTACCACGCCTTAAGTTCAAACACTTAGAAAATTTTCTCTAAGTCTTTTCAGTTGTAGCAGACCTTAGCGAATAAAATTTGTTCGCAAATTAGAACGGAGACTTAAGTTCATAAATCACACCTAGGCAATTAAAATTGAAGATTTCAATTCTCGCGCGATAAATAGAACGGGGTGAATAGTGCTTGATTTACGATTCAACACGTAGAGTGTTTTCGACTGAACTCTTTTCTACATAAGTCGAAATGATATTATATCTTAAAAAATTCATTTTGTATGATCTATGTGTGAATTTAGATTTCAATTACAAATTTATCAAACACGTTATGAAATGCTAACTAATGTTTTGATTTTCTAATTGATTTTAAGATGGATCATTATCCAGCCTATAACCACATTTACGATAAGAACCTATACCTCAAGGTTCAAGACACCAACTTCCAACTCGACCTGACTACCTTTAGGCAGTGTTGTAAAACTCGGTCTAGGCGCCCGCCTAGGCGCTAGTCGGTCCACCTACCGAGGCGAATATAGCCTAATCGGCCCACTAATCATAGAAATAATTAATCGGCCAATAATCGTACTAATCAGCCAAAAATCGGACTAATCGGCCGATTAGCCGGTCAATTAATTAATTTTAATAAAGCCCACTAAAGCCAAACTAAAAACTTTTAACTTAAAAAGGCCCACTTTAAGTCAAATTTGGGGCTAGGCTGTGGAATGTTAAGCGACTTGGTATGCATATATATATATATATATATATATATATATATACTAGACATTTCAGCGTCAATTGTAGGAACTGCTCGGTGTGGGACAAGCGAGATTCACAGGGCATAATTAATACTCCATTAAATTACTATATCGAGAGTTCACATGGAAAATAAAGAAAAACTTGTCGGACAGGACAAGCGAGAGCATAATTAATATTAAATTACTATATCGAGAGTTGACTTGGAATAAAGAAAACGAAAAATTTTATAAATAACGTGTTCTAAGATTTCTACGCGCAAACAGTAACTTCTCAAATCCAATATCTGCTAAATTGATGTTCTAAACACAACCAATCTAATCGCAAACTAAACACTAAAACGAGCACAGAGACATCAAATTCAAATCAAATAAGCATACAATTGATCAGATCGAAATTGAATTTCGCGCCGAAACTGTTCTTCGATGGAACAATTCCAGAATTAAATTCGATCCGATTCTAACAATTTTCGATTCAAAACAGAACGAATCTGCTCTTTTACCATTGTTAGGTCCTAATTTATCAACTATATGATCATAGACTTCAATCCTAAGGAAATCGATTAGAATATAGATATAGAATTTCGATCGAAAACCTTAGTTGAATAACTTCGAGAGAGAATTCGTGTACTGAGAGAATGTTTTCTGACTTTCTCTCTCTAGAATTGGATTCTGAAACCTTTCGGATCAATTGACTAAAATTCTCTATTATGCTCAAATGTGTACAAGGTATTTATACCAAACATATTTGGTATAAATAATAAGCTAAGTCCTAAACTAAGGACAAATACAAATAAAGCCCCCTAATTACAATGACAACTAATGAAATCAAAGCACAATTACAAATGGTATTCTATATTCTCCCCATTTGTGCTTGATTGCCTTTCCGAGCCATCTATACTCGTGGGGCAAAGTAAGGCCTGCGCAAGCCCAGCGCGTGCTCGAAGTTTAATGTTGTTCCTCTGCTCCAGCCGCTCCTCGATGTCCTCAAGAAGTTCCATCAGAAGCGGTTGTTCTCTCGCGAACCTGTGAAGCGTAAGCCTGGTCTCTCTATTGATCTCTTCCAACCTCTGCTCTATGTTCTTCCTGATGACCTTGAGCGTCCCATCACAAAACTTATGAATCTCAATCTACAGCATCATCCTAGGCTGTTCCTCTTGAATTACAGTCCGAGAGATGAGGCAAACAGCAGTCGAGATGCGTACGGACATCAGGTTTATCGTGTAAAGATTTGATTTCGAAGTTCTTGGAGGTTCTTTGTCCTGGCTGTCCAATATGCTGCACCGGTCAGCATGGAAGACCAACTGGAATCCTTTGTCGCAGAATTGGCCTATGCTGAACAAGTCATGGCGGAGACCTTCGACATAGGAGACATCCTTTACTGTCATATTTTCCAGTATTTATATCTCCGAAGCCGGGAATCGGAGACGAGTCGTTGTTCCCAAATCTGACTGCCATTTGGTCGGTCTTGGTAGTTGCTGAGCAGCTCTTGATTTCTCGAAATGTGTGCGGAGCAACCAGAGTCGAGGTACCACACATGAAGGATCTGCAAAATCAAATTAGAGAGGTTTAGGTACCCACTTGTAAATGTGTCCTCTCAGATTAGCAGATTTAGATGTTGGTTCAGATATGATTCCTAAATTAGTGCAAGTAGGAGCTTTAACAACCCAAGTCAATCTCGAAGAAGTTGAATTGAGTTTGCCCTTTATAGAAGACTTGGCCTTTTTGCATTTCGTCTTTTTAGGCGGGGATTTAGGAACCCATTTAGGTTGAACCTGGCAGGGAAGATTAATTTCAGCACGGACAAATGCTTTGGTAGGCTTGATCGAGAAAAAGATCTTTTCTTTGGATAGTCTCCTAAGGTGCTTGGGAGATTCAATCTTCACGGGATACCTTAGGTGAGGACAAGCATGAATAGTGTCATATGCTTTCTTAATGGCTGGATCTTGTTTCCTACGAGTCTTTCTAGAGCCATTGCTTTAGAATGATTATTTTTTATTGCTGATGTAGAGCCTATTTCGAAATTAGTGCTTCTAAAAGTGGTAGGTTGAAGAGAACATGTGGAAGCAATTATTTTAAGAGAAGAAACGGCTCTTTTATTTCTACGAGTGTCTTTTATTTGTACAGAAGGAGATATATTCTTAGAAGCATTCAACTCTACGGACTCCTTCTCTAATTTTAAACTAGACACTCTCGCCTTCGACTGTAATGATGGCCCTACGCTCCTTGTATACATAGGTGAAACAGGATTAGATTAGAATTTTTCAAAATATTATTTTACGTTTCTCATCTTTTGAAGCCACTTTCTCTTTCTTCACGCTTTTTAGAATGATCTTATTAGTTGAGGGAGTTGCGTGAGAAATAGCTTGTGAGATGGAGGAAGCTTTGAGAGTTTCCATCTCCTTTGTGAACATTTTCTTTTTAGTTTCAAAATTCTCTCTTTCTTTTTCTAAAGAAGCCCTTAACTCTTCTATTTTTCTAACAATTGGGGGTATATGGAGAGAATTTTCAGAATGATGAATATGCACTTCCTCCGATTTAGAACGATCTTCGGGAAGATAAATTGACTCAAAGCTCCAACTCTTGGGAAGTTCCCTAGTTCTGTCACTTTGATTCAATTCAGTGTAGAAAAAGGGAATTTCAGCATTAGTCTTGGATTTTCCCTTAGCTTCTTCTAACGCGTTAATTTATTTTTTATATTAGTAAAAACCATAAGAGATGCTAGTCCTAGACCCATGTACTTGACATCATAAAGTTGTTTGCAGTCAACTTTCTTCAAGTGTCGTGGATTCTCGAAGCCTAAGCAAACTTATAATCACAAAATTCTATGTCCTTGGGCTGATTCAAAAATAAGTCTGATCAGTTTGATCACTTTTTACAAGAAGATCTTCTAATTTCTTAATCTTAGTATAAAGTTCTTACGTTCGGCATCTAAGGTAGTATAGTTAATTAGAGCAGTGCTCTTTTGGCTTGACAGGTATCTAGACTCTTCCTAATTCACTAATCCTAGAATTAGATTTTTCAAATTCAGCCTCTAGACTAGTGACCTTTTTAGTTCCTGCTTCAAGTCTACTTTTAACAAGACTCTTCTCATCGAAGTTCCTTAATAGACATTTGTGGTTATTGTCTAACATGTCCTCTAGCACATTTATTACCGAACTATGCTGTTCTAATGAGATATGCTTAGTCTCATATGATTGGAGTCTCTTAGTTAATTCGTCTATTTTGAGACAAGAGCTCCTAAGATATTCTTTGAGACTAGCTATGGTTTCCTTAGACTTAAGAAGCTTTTTCTCTATGTTTATACTTCGTTCCTGCTCAAGTACCATGTTAGCAAATTTTTAATTTAATTCAGCTAACAGTCAGAATGTATAAAGTCAGAGGTTTCTACCTCATCGGATGTAGTGGATGCATTATCGGATGCATTAGCGAGATTTTCAGCGTCAGAATCTGAGCTGTCCTCTAGCCAGTGATACTGTTCCGCCATTAGAGCTACTCGAGCTTCCTTCTGTTTTGTAAGTTGAAGCTTCCTGGATTAGTAGTTAGCATCCTTCTTCTTTGGAAGGGTACACTCTTTTGCAAAGTGACCAGTTTTCCCACAGTTGAAGCATTTAAGTGGGTCTTTAGAGGTTGTGGCTTCTGAGGACTCAGTTGGTTTCTCTTTGTTCGAGCTTGTAGTTCGAAGACGATTAGCGATGACTTCTTCTTAGAGTATTGCTTCGTCATCATCTGGGCAATTAAGACTAACTATTTCCCAAATTCTCTGACTTCATGAGGAAGCTCTGAATCCGATGGTTCCTCATCCTCTGAAGAGCTGGGAAGCTTGACATGCTTTTCCTAGCGTTAGTGGGAGCTCCTCTTATCTGAAACTAAGGCTATGGAGTCTTCGGCCTGTTTGCCCTTTTGCTCTTTTTGTATCTCGCAGATGTCTTCTTCATGTTGAGCGAGGTTGTAAAAAACAGCATGAATATCCAACCCACCCAAGTCTTTGTTCTCTCAGAGTTGAGTGGATATGTTTTTCCATTCGTTGGGCAGCGAGGACAGAAACCGAACATCCATCTCCATGTTTGTCTTCTTGATACCAATTTTCCTCATTTCATTGAGAAGGGTGAGGTACCACTGATAAAGATCATGTAAACTCTCCTCATTTCATTGACGCCTACTTCGATTCTTTGCATCACCTTTCCAGTTCATCCCACATTCCTTTAGTTGTTGGGGGCTATCTATCTGTCTATAGATATCGTTGGGAATGCCCTGCATTAGTTTGTTCTTGGCTATCAGATCTGCCTTCGCTCTTCTTTTCTCAGTATCGTCGTACTCGCTTGGTAGTTTCACAGCCTAGTGGTTTTGACTGGAGGATTATTCGAGCTATCACCTTCTTGATTTATATAAATAACTTTTGGTCTCTCAAAGAGTCATTTAAGCAAGTCTTCATCCTGATCTTTAAGCTCAATGAAATTCAAGAACCGACTCCTCCACACTGTGTATTCGCCTCTTTTGAAAATTGGAGGACGATTGTCATTTCCAAGAGAGTAAGCATCCATTTTCGTTTGTTGAGTTGATGAAGGATCGTCGTTTGTTGTTTTGATGATTTGGACTGATGTTATGTGCTTCACAAGTAGCAAATTAGTTAGTAGCGTTTGTAACTAAAGCAGTCGGGAATTATTTTTCAATCTTTAGAGTTTGATCGAAAATAATTTTGTCGTAGTAAAATGTAATCGTTACTGTTCTTGTGCGAGAATGTCTGTCAGCGAAAAATTTTAAGAGCGAAGAAAATTGCTCAAAATCTTTCGATCGAGAAAATTTCAAAATCATGAATTTATTTCGATCGCAAGAAACAGTACGTTTCGTAAGTTTCTCGCTGTGTCAAAATAGATTCGTTGACTGGAAAAGTTTTTCGACCGTAAATGATTTTCGCTAGGTCAAACTTTAATAGTCTGACCGAAATGTTTTTCCACGGAAAGTTTTGCCAGCGCAAAGGTCAAAATTGATCTCGTCGAAAAAGTTCGCTTGATAACGCACGAGAAATTTTTCAACTAAAATCGCTTCTGATTACGATGACTTTAGCCGCTGACTTAGAGTTCTGACCGAGAAAAATTATCGCGCAAAGCTTTCGATCGAGAAATTAATTCGATCGAAGACTCTAGCGAGAACAATTGAAATCGCACAAACAGTCTTAGAACCCTAATTAACACTGATTTCGGTAGAAAACGTGAACTAGACAGTGAAATTACAGGTATCTGCTCGTAATCAGCTGATGAATACGCACGACAAACAATTAAACATGTCATGAAGCAAAATGTATCAAATTTGAGCAAAATCAGAACATGTAAGAGTTCTACGCCCGAATAGTAACTTCTCAAATCCAATCGAATCTGCTAAATTGATGTTCTAAACATAACCAATCTAATCGCAAACTATTTTTAGCACTAAAACGAGCACAGAGACACCAAATTCAAATCAAATAAGCACAGAATTGAGCTATCAGATCAAAATTGAATATCGCACCGAAACTGTTCTTCGATGGAACAGTTCCAGAATTAAATTTCGATCCTATTCTAACAATTTTCGATTCAAGGCATAATGAATCTGCTCTGATACTAATTTTTAGGTCCTAATTTATCAACACTACGATCCTAGACTTCAATCCTAAGGAAATCGATTAGAATTATAGAAATATAATTTCGATCGAAAACCTTCGTTGAAGAACTTCGAGAGATAATTCGTGTAGTGAGAGACTGTTTTAATTTTCTCTCTCTAAAGTTGGATTGTGAAGCCTTTCGGATCAATTGACTACAATTCTCTATCAAGCTCAAATGTGTACAAGGTAATTATACCAAACATACTTGGTATGAATAATAAGTCCTAAACTAAGGACATATACAAATAAAGCCTCTAATTACAAGGACAGCTAATGAAATCAAAGCACAATTACAAATGATATTCTACAGAAACATGCTTACCATCAGGGTCAAAGGGAGATACTAAGGGGAAAGGCCAAAATGGTGAAGTATCCCTGGATACGTCGCTACCTCCACCATGCTGAACTTCCTCGCGGCAGCCAGATTGTTCAAAAGGCCAAGAGCCGCCTCATTCTGTTCATAGCACTCGGGCTCGATGTTGGAAAGCCGCTGGGGCATTCTATGAACCCACTGCGATGGCTCAATCGGCGCCACAAAAAAAAAGGATGCCACTCCTTATCTATGCCATGAGAACTTTTGTCAAGAAATGGACGGAACCACGGGGGTTCGCACTCAGGTAAAAAAAAAGGCAAGGTAGGCTTACGTTGAAACTAAGAAAGGACAAGTTTAGCAGAGGGTTGCCCGGTAAGAAAGGACAAGTTCAGGGGCAGCTGATAAGCTGCAGACACAGAGGCCAAGAAAGGGTGAACCCGGTAGGTGGAAAATTCGCTCGTTGGTTAGTATGGGATAGCAAAACATGAAAATTGTCGGTGTGAAAGCCCTCGGAGGCTGATTTCTTCAGTCATCGATAGGATGACCTGGATGGGCCAAATACTTTCCAGGCATCGGCACAACGGAAGACGTATCAACAGGGGTGAGAGGAAGAAGGCAAGAACGGCTTAGAAGACGTCGCGTTCTTGCGACGAGGCTTTTCATTTAGGCCCTTTTTGGGTTGTAGCACCCGACGTAGCAGAAGAGGCGGAGAGGCCCGGTGACGACGAATGCGTGTCCTCGGGAACGTTACCAGACATAACTTCGCCGAGCAAGTACAAACAGAAAAAGAACTAAGACGAAATCGTCGATTACGCGAGAAGGAAGAGAAGAAACGAGGGATTACCTGATGGAATGGCAGATTGAAATACGGTCTTGAGCGTTGTGTGATTTTGGGCGAGAATGGCGA
This sequence comes from Craterostigma plantagineum, assembly GCA_027422505.1. Taxonomy (NCBI): domain Eukaryota; kingdom Viridiplantae; phylum Streptophyta; class Magnoliopsida; order Lamiales; family Linderniaceae; genus Craterostigma; species Craterostigma plantagineum. The sequence continues at coordinate 21,109 of JAPQWV010004830.1, forward strand.
TAAGAACCCTAAAGAATGACGATTGGGGATTTTCTGCTAAGTATGAGAGAGGTTTTGGAAAAAATGGGGGAAATGAAAAGAAATGATGCCTCGAAAGTTTCAAAATGTAAGTAAGAGGGGAAGAGAGAGAAAACGTAGTTTCGGGACACGTGTCTCTAGGTTTGTATCATTTTTCTGCAGGAGGCTCAGAGTCAATCCAATCGAAGCAAAGTGAGGCAGAACATCTGGGAGGATTCAGAGAAAAGAAGGAGGAATGCTTTCTTAATAATACTCCGAACTGCAATACTTAGCATATTGCAACTCAGAGTAGGGGGACTGGTTGATAGGGCGACCTCCGATCCAGCATTCCTCCTAACCTGACTACCTGCAGAAAGTAACTTTTAGGATAAGGTGGCAGATAAGAGGGAGAGCTAGAGATCAGATGTCCCGTACGGAACAAATAAGAAAGGCCCTGACAACGAGATGATTTGAGCGGGAAATATTGGATAGGGCCGACCAAGGGACACATGGAAGGCATTGAGTGGACGACATTGTAGCCAGAAAGGAGGTGCGCCAGTCTGACAATAGTACATCTGCAACTGTTGTCTCTGCTAGGTTGTACCAGGGATTGCAGTCAAGTGGTCCCAAAGGACAGCCAATTGGAAAGGAGAGGCCAAACGGATATATTGAGAAGGAAAGAAAGGAAGGGCAGGATCATATTCACATCAGATACCAAAACACTTAGATAATTTTTCTTGTAGCCATCTTCTCCACCATTAACGCACTGTAACGAGAGAAGTGAGCTCGAGTGTGTATTTCTCCACTGTGAATAGTGAATACTGTTTTCGGCGACTTGTGGACGTAGGACATCTGTCCGAACCACGTAAATCTATGTCTCTTTGTTTCTAGCACTAAGTCACATATTCACACATTAAAATACCAACCCAGTCCGTTTCACTTGTCAACTCCAATTTCCCGGACCAAATCTTGTTGATCGGGGTCATACCCGTGTCAGTAAGTAATAACATATACAATACCATGGACGGTTGATCTAAACTGGTGGGTTTGTAATCGACGAGGTCAAATATAAGGATAGTTACAAAGTTGCTTACGAAGAGGATAAGAACATGTAAGATAAATATAAAGAGTGGCATGTAACAAAATGGTATAAAATGTCACTTTCGGTTTGATCATGACAGTGTTTTACAGCAGAAAACTGCTTATGAAGAAAGCTTGAGCCAAGTAAATGTTGCTATGGAGGATTGTACGCAGCAATGACAATTGACAATTCATTTCGAGACGAACAAGAAAAATGAATTCGGGATGCTTTGGTCAAAACGTCGGAGGATTCTAGAAGCGAATTTTGTAGTGATCTTGGTGATGAAAATGGTATCTGACATTTTAAAACACTGTGTTATTGGCAAATTGTTTAGTGAACTCACTAAATAAGCCTAATAACCAAATTGTTTGGCTGGTTCAATGTTAGTGTTTTAGTTGGTTGTTTTCTTCTTTTTCTGTTGGGTTGTTTTTTTATGGGACCAACAACCCATCTAGTCCAGCAACACAAACGAAACAATCCACATGTGCAATAATGAAGCAAGTTGATTAAACAATATATACCATGATGTATTACAGTGACGATTCTTGCTTGTAGAATTGCCTATAAAAGGCACGATGCCTCATCGAGAAGAGCCCCCAAAGTGAAAGAAGAAAGAGCCAGTGCGAGGGAGACAGAAGGAAATCCTGCTGGAGAAGGGGTTGAACGCGGAGTGAATCACGTGGAGGAAAGGCAGATGACGGGTATATTCGGTTGGGTAGTTGCACATAGGATTGGCCGTTGAGTGAATCAAGTGGTGTAGGACCGAAATTCTTGATTCGGGATATGTGTTGATGGGTACAAGAAAGGCAAATGGATGTTCATGGTATTTACAAACGGGTCACTCTCAAGTTTAGACTCTCCGGGTTGTGAGCTTGACGGTGCTGAAGATGATGCTGGGGTGGATATTGAATGTGACTGGAGGGGGAGAATTGATTGGACCAACAATCCATCTAGTCCAGCCACACAAACGAAACGATCCCTTGTGCAATAATGAAGCAAGTTGATTAAACTAATATATACCATGTATTGATGATTCTTGCTATTGCCTATATAAGGCACGATGCCTCATTAGAGAAGAGCACCCCAAAGTGAAAGAAGCAAGAGCCAGTGCGATGGAAAAGTGAGAGGGAAAAACTTATCCATCTTCGGGTGGATAAGGGCGAGAGCGGATTTTAGTTTTACCGGGGTAGTTGGATACAAACTATTACTCGGATGGGTAAGCGGTCTCGAGTCCGTGTAGTATTCTCAATATAGTAAAGTTGATGCTCTCCGTGGAGGTAGGCGGTATTCGCCGAACCACATAAAAATCTCGTATTCTCTCCTGTTGTCCCGATAAAACTGTCGCGGGTCCAAAATCAACCTTCCACTGGACCCGAATATTACTGCTAACCCCAACAGTTTTTGTTTCGTGGATTCGCGAATCTCCCAGGTTGGGGGTTTAGTCTCCTCGTGTATGAGTTGTTTCCTCTACTTGGTGGAGGTTCTGTTCGAAGAAGACGAGCTTTTTAAAATAAAGACAGAAGATAATGAAAATTTGAGGGCACTGATATTGTATTTTCATACTAGATTTTTTAGCAGGTCTTGTAATTTTGAAAAATGTTTTTCTTTCCGGTGATATACTTGGAAGCAAATTATGTTACACCTCGAGCCTCTAGGCAAATTATGGTACTATATCGGATCGATTTTGGTACCTGCTCAAGACTTATTAGATAATCATAATTCATAATATTCATTTTGTTGACGCAAAAATAATTCGAGTCTCCTGGCCCAGCTAGAGTGAGTATCGAATTATTACCAACCCTATATATCACAACACATCGTCTAATATAATGACCTAACTCCTAACACTGTCACAACATTCATTAAATGCAATATTTCAACTGATCCATAACTACTTATCCATTAATAGTTATATTTTAAAGGCGAAAATCAAATTGATGAGTGATGGTAAAATTAAACGGAAAAAAAATAGGCAAACAAAGAAAATATTGCGTGGATGCCTTTCGAAGGATGACTTATCAACTGCACACCAGCTGCATATTTGGACTTCGCAACATTCAATCTTTTTCCCACCAACCATTTCGGCTCGTTAATAGGTCCACATATAATTTACTCCTTTTTCTCCTCCTATATATATAATTATAGAGAAATACTAATACTTTTCCCTTGGACTTCGGTATTTGTTAAATTTAAGGGCCAAATTCAAAAATAGATTAGTCTCGGAAAAATCTTCAGATTGATTCATTACCAATCTCGACACGTAAAATAATAATCGTTCTTTTGACCATTAAATCCAAGGGTTTATGTTAAAAATGAATTGATGATAAATAAAACAATCGCTATAATGCAATAATATAGCAAAGCCTACTAAATATGTTGAATAGGGTTGTCAATGGGGCGGGATCCGCCCCGAATAGTACGGGAAATCCCCGCTACTCTACCCCCGCGGGGCGGGGACGGGGGAAGATTTTTCCCGGCGGATGTCCCCGTCCCGTCCCCTATAATTAAGATAATAGTCATTATATTCAATTAATATTATTATAAGATAAAAAAATATTAAAATATACTTTGTATAATATAAATATATTAAAATGTTGTTTAAAATAATATAAATAATATTAAAATATAGTTTAAATGAGGGGTTTTTTACACATAAGTACCTATTTGGAAAAAAAACTTAATTTAGTACCCAGTCAGGATTTTTTTATATGGTACCTAACAGAATAAAGTTTTTGCACATAGGTACCCGATCCCCGAAAGTACACCAAACAACACATTTGAGTACCCTATCTCAACACATTTCGGTACCCTATATAACAGAAAATGGCACGACGTATGTTATATTTAGGTACGCCCTCACACAGGCATGCCTGTAGGTACGACGTATGCTATATTTAGGTACCCTATATAAACGTGTTATAGTACGTAATATACACACAGGAAGGTACGATATGACTAAAGAAACTGGTAAAATTAAATCGGGTACCTATCTATAAAATTTTCTGACATGGGTAGTTATGTGTAAAAAATTTTCCAATTGAATATTTTTCTATAGATTCACCTTTAAATAATATAAATAATATTAGAAAATGTTGTTTAAATAATATAAATAATATTAAAATATAGTTTAAATAATATTAAAATAAATAAATTGATTTTTTAAAAAAGAAAAATTGTGACGGGGCGGGGAATCCCGGCGGGGACGGGGATGGGGACGATTTCATCCCCTTTGCCTCGCGGGGACGGGGACGGGGATTAGATCCCGGCGCCCGCTCCGCCCCCATGAAAACTAAGGAATGAAGTGAAGCAATAGAGAGAGAAGTTGTGAATGGTGTTTGTACTTTGGCATTAAATTCGTGTAGTAGTACATTTCAATCTAACTTAGGAGTAGTAAACTAGCCGTCTCAACTGCCAACGACTTGTATCGAATTTTCTTGGTCAACTGTCTTGTGGCGTTTGTCTGTTCTTACCGTCTATCATACGCCATTGGAAAGCGATGTCATTTTCCTAATATTTTCTTTATATCGGTTTTCGACTTAAAGATACAAATTAAATTGACTACAATTCCATGAATCATTCAAATTGTCTAATACTGTGTATCATTGATAGATATCAGATTTGAACAGATACAAAGTCAAAAAAAAAAAAAGGACAGGAATGGAATTCTAAACGGAAAAAAAAAAGAAAAAAAAAAGCAGTGTTGTAGCCAAGGTTCTGAACCGGGTTTTTTCGAACCGGACATGATATTTTAGAGGTTTAAGGTTTAGTGGTTTAACCGGTATAAAATCGAAATCAAACCGGAGTTAAACGATAT
>JAPQWV010004831.1:0-26000 GCA_027422505.1 Craterostigma plantagineum
TAAAGACTGGCCCGCTAACTTAAAATCAACCCGCAAACCATCTACACCTAATTCGCAAATTATTCCAACCCGCAAAACATATCATTTCCCCATTCGCAAAACTCCCAATTCACGAATCCAACCCGCAAAACATATCATTTCCCGATTCGCAAAACTCCCAATTTCGCGAGTTCAACTCGCAAAATCCAACATTTCCAGAAATCTCACACGTTCTTCATCACATAAGCACATCAATCAATTCATCCAGTCCAAGAACTCATATGTTGAGCTCGAAATCACGTTAAAACACATAGCAAACATACCACGAAAATTATCAAAATCATAAAACTTAAAAGTATGAATTCGAATGGCCTTCCAATCGAATTCAAATAATTTTACGGAATGTAATACGCTTTAAAAAGGGTTTGTAGGGGTATAAACCACCTACCTATCCTCCAAGCTAATTTAAATTGCTCCCAAGGCTGAAATCGAATTTGAGCTAGTCGATTCTTACGTCCCTTGCTTCGTCCGTAGCCTATTTTTGCTCTAACCTTAGTTAATCCTTTAAGACCACGTAAGGTAATAAATACTTGAGCTATAAATGACATTCTCACCTTCTTTGTTTTTAGCTTTCTCCACTTTTCTTCTTTTTGATCCCACGTCGAAGTTGAAGCTTGCAAAATGGGGTTTTCTATTCTTTGGTTTCGTTGGTTTTATCAAGTCACAACTGAAGGTTTTGTTTTTTCTTTGCATCTACTTCACGTAATCATCTTTGACCAAAATGATGATTTTTATAAAATATCTAATGAAGGTTATGGTACAAGGCGTGGGTTTTCCTCAAATTGAGGAAACTTGTCTTTATCTTGTTATTTTAACTCAATTGGGCCATTTATCATTTAGCTTGGGCCTTTACTAATTTATTTTGGGGTCTAATATTATTCAACCTATTTTTATTTCTTGGGGTTTCTTAAACATTTTCGTCCCCCTTGTTTTCCTCTGCCCAAATTAATATTTTTCGGCTCGCTCCCGAAAATTCGATTTTGTTCGAAAATCGTCTTCATTAATTTCGGACATTACAAAAATAATCCCGTATTAATTCCACGGGTATTACATCCTCCCCCCCTACAGAAATTTCGTCCCCGAAATTTAAGTCGTCGTAAACAACTCGGGGTACTTTTCTCTCATCTCATCTTCTCGCTCCAAGTGGCTTCCTCCATTGTCTGGTTCCGCCACAAGACCTTTACTAGGGGGATGTTCTTATTTCGAAGTCGCTTCACCTCATACATTAAAATCTCTACCGGCCTTTCTTCATAGCTTAGGTCCGTCTCAATTGTTGATGAAGCGTCTCACTTCGTAGCACATGACTTGGATCCGAAACGTACTTCCGTAACGTAGATACATGGAAGACGTCATGGACTTGTGCTAGTGAAGTAGGCAGTTCTAGCTGGTACGCTACTTCACCGACCCTTTTCAAAATATGGAAGGGTCCTATGTATCTCGGACTCAACTTTCCTTTCCGTCCGAATCTCTTAACTCCTTTCATCGGTGATATTTTCAAGAAGACTTGATCGCCTTCTTCAAATTTCAACGGCCTTCGTCTCTTATCAGCGTAACTCTTCTGACGACTTTGGGCCGTTTGCATCCTCTCCCGAATTTTACTAACAGCTTCGGTCATCTCACGAACCATTTCAGGACCTAATAGCGCCTTCTCGCCGATTTCATCCCAATGTACTGGGGATCGGCATTTACGCCCATACAAGGCTTCGTAAGGTGCCATCCCGATCGTCGCTTGAAAGCTGTTGTTATACGAAAATTCAATCAATGGGAGGTACTTACTCCAACTTCCTCGGAAATCCAGAACACACGCCCTTAACATATCTTCGAGCGTCTGGATCGTCCTTTCCGATTGTCCGTCCGTCTGGGGATGATAGGCTGAACTAAACGACAGTTTGGTCCCTAACGCCTTCTGTAAGCTCCCCCAGAATTGAGATAGAAATCTTGAATCGCGATCGGAAACGATCGACATCGGAATCCCATGTAGTCTCACTATTTCTTGAATGTACAGTTCTGCGAACTTCTCCATGGGATATGTCTGGTTGATCGGTAGAAAGTGGGCAGATTTCGTTAATCTATCAACGACTACCCAAATTGCATCATGTCCTTTCACCGTCTTGGGTAATCCGACGACAAAATCCATGGTTATGTGGTCCCACTTCCACTCGGGAACCGTCAACGGTTGCAACATTCCTGCCGGCCTTTGGTGTTCTGCCTTGATCTGTTGACAAGTCAGACATCGGCTTACGAAAGTAGCGACATCTCTCTTCATTCCTGGCCACCAGTAATTCGTTCGCAAATCCCGATACATCTTCGTGGCACCAGGATGCACTGAGTAGATTGTCGCATGTGCCTCTGTCATCAGCGTCCGACGGATTTCTTCATCTTTAGGCACGTACAACCGATTTCTGAATCGTAAGCTGCCGTCTTCTCGAAATTCAAAGTCTGACGGACATTTTCATCTCGTTCATCTCGAACCTTCAAATACAGCTCGTCTACTTTTTGCACTTCGATGATCCGATCTAACAGCGTCGGTTTGAGAGTCAGCGCTGCCAATCTCGTCTCAATCTCCCCGAAGTGAACTACTTCAACTCCGAGTTGGCACAATTCGGTATTCACAGCTTTCCGGCTCAACGCGTCTGCGACTACATTAGCTTTTCGGGTGATAATTATCACGCAGTCGTAGTCCTTCACTAGTTCTAGCCAGCGTCTTTGCCTCATATTTAACTCCTTCTGTGTGAAGAAGTACTTCAGACTCTTATGATCTGTAAAGATCTCGCACCTTTCTCCGTACAGATAGTGTCGCCAAATTTTTAGAGCAAACACTACTGCGGCGAGTTCAAGATCGTGGGTGGGATAATTCTTCTCGTACGGCTTCAACTGTCGGGAGGCGTAAGCAATTACCTTCCCGTTCTGCATTAACACGCACCCCAAGCCGTTCTTCGAGGCGTCACTATACACCGAGAATCCTTCAGTGCCCGACGGTATTGCTAAAACTGGAGCAGTCGTCAGTCTCTTCTTCAACTCCTGGAAACTTTGCTCGCACTGTTCAGTCCATTTGAACGAGACATTCTTCTTTGTCAGGTTTGTGAGCGTTGAGGCAATGCTGGAAAAGTCTTTGATAAACTTCCGATAATATCCAGCAAGCCCGAGAAAACTCCTTACTTCAGTGGGAGTGGTCGGTCGTGGCCAATTTTCTATTGCCTCAATCTTGCTAGGGTCCACCGAAATTCCGCTCCCCGAAATGATGTGCCCCAGAAAGGCCACTTGTTCCAACCAAAATTCGCATTTCTTAAACTTAGCGAACAGCTGTTTCTCCGAAGAATTCCAAGGACCGTTCTCAGATGTTCTTCGTGTTCTTCCTTCGTCTTCGAGTATACGAGGATATCATCGATAAACACTATAACGAAACGGTCTAGGAACTCCTTAAATACTCGTTCATCAGATCCATGAAAGCGGCAGGAGCATTCGTTAGCCCGAAAGGCATGACCAAGAATTCGTAGTGGCCGTACCTCGTGCTGAACGCAGTTTTCGGGACATCCTTTTCACGAATTTTCAACTGATGATAACCGGAACGCAGGTCGATCTTTGAGAACACCGTTGCCCCTTGTAATTGATCGAATAAATCATCTATCCTCGGTAAGGGGTACTTGTTCTTTATCGTGATTTTATTGAGTTCACGATAATCTATACACAATCTCATCGACCCGTCTTTCTTCTTACAAAAAGTACCGGGGCTCCCCAGGGCGAGAAACTGGGCTGAATAAAACCCTTTTGCAACAGTTCTTCCAATTGCTCCTTCAATTCCCGCAATTCATTCGGTGCTAATCGATACGGGGCTTTAGAAATGGGGGCAGCTCCGGGCACAAGATCGATTACGAATTCAATCTCCCGATCCGGCGGTAAACCCGGGAGATCCTCGGGAAAACACATCGGGATACTCCTTTACTATAGGAACTTCCTCTAGTTTGGCTGAGGAGATTCTTCGGCTTTCACCGCAAAGATCAAAAATGCTTCGCAACCCGTATTCACGAGTCGCTGAGCTTTCAAAGCAGAAATCCTAGGGATTGTTCTTGTTCACCTTTCCCGAAAATTCAAACTCGCCTCCCTCGGTCGATTGAAACCTAACTACTTTCTTCGCACAGTCTATGATTGCTCCGTACTTCGAGAGCCAATCCATCCCGAATATGATGTCGTAATCATTCATCGGATCACTATCAAATCTACATTCAATTCCCGACCCTCAATTCTCACAGGACAGTTTCCTACTACTAAGTTCGTCCTAGTTGGGTCTCCGTGGGGCAAGGAAACTATATAGTTGCACGAAGAATGGGTAGGATATATTCCCGCCCGGGTCACAAAACTGGCCGACACAAACGAATGTGTGGCTCCGGAGTCAATCAGAATGGAAGTCGGTACGTGAAAGATTTCAACGTACCAGTCACTACGGCTGGATTCGCCTCCGCCTCCTCATTCGTCAATGTGAAAACTCTCGCAGACACTGGTGGAGGTCGAATCAGTTTCTGTGGTTGATTCTGTGGTAGAGGCCGACCCTTCGTGCAGTTCCATGCTATATGTCCGGTCTCTCCACATCGAAAGCATTGAAGACTCTGTCCCGGCCGAGGTCCGTAGCAGACGCCAAAGTGGTTCCGCCCGCATTGTTGGCATTGGGGCGCCGGATTCGGTGGTCGATTAGGGACGTTGGTCGGTCCCTGATAAGTGTTCGGGCGCCACATCTGCTGACCCGCTCGATTTCCTCTATTCTTCGGGCCCTTGCCGAAGAATGGGCGTTTCTGACTGCTTCCGCCTTGCTGAGCCCCCTCTTCCGTTCACTTCCTGAGCTTCCCTTACTACATACCTTCTGCCTGCTCAGCAATTAAGGGCCGTTCTGTTGCTGACGAAATCCAGCTGGCGCACACCTGCCACGCTGAGGTCTCGGTAGAATTCGGGTTTCAGTCCCCGAAGAAATCTCGTAACCTTGAGAGCGTTCGTTGCTACGAGATGAGGAGCGAAGCGGGATAACTCCTCGAACTTGCGAATGTATTCAGCAACTGGCATTCGCCCTTGTTTCAGGTTCATGAACTCGTACATCCGCTGCTCTTGGTCGTGAGCAGTGAAGTACTTTTCGTAGAATAATTCTCTGAAACGCTCCCACGTCATAGCAGCGGGATCTTCTAACACCTTCACGGTGTTCCACCAGAATCGCGCGCTTCCCCGAAGTAGGGAAACGGCGCACAACACTTTCTCGTTGTTCGGCACGCGACTATATACGAAAAGGTCTTCAATCGTGCCGATCCAATCTTCAGCCACCGCAGGGTTAGTGGCCTCGGCGAAATTTGGAGGATTGAGTTTGCGAAACCTCTCCCCGATAATTTCCACACGATCGGGCTGCGGGGAGGAACGGTGCTCAGATGAGCTTTGTGATTTATGAGGTTGTTGATTTGGTCTGACTGTCGTTGGATTAATTCAGTCAACCGTCGGATAGTGTCGTGTTCAGGAGTCGGGGACTCAGGTTCGTCCCGTCGACTCGTTTCTCCTACGAACTCTCGTCTAGGTCTTCCTCTCGACATTCTCGAATGCTAGCTAGCGCACATAACGAACACATATCAACTCACATAATCACAATAGCATATAACACTTACAGGCAAGGCTGGTTCTCCCGGCTTCTGAGCGGCGGTACATGGACAGTCTTCAGAACCTAAACCTAACGCTCTGATACCACCTGTCGCGACCCTACTTCCTAATAAATTAGTTGGCGGATTTCCGCAACAGAAGTCGCGGAGGACCCGATTTATTAAAACTCTTAATAAAATAATATACATAATATATCAAAGGTCGGGTTTTACAAAAGTCGTTACTATATACATCGGCCGAAGCCTCAAAATCTAACCCGACTAAACTAAACTATGCCTCTCCACAGGTCGCGTCCCATGTACCGCTCCGCCCTCAAAAGCCCGTGGAGTCACCGCCGCCAGCCCGCCTACAGCTAACCCTGACACTCATCGGTGTCGGGCGCAGTCTCACCTATAAAATAAAACCCTGAGCAAAAACGCCCAGTAGGTGGTAGTAAAAACATGCAATGCGTATGTGTGCGTGCACTCAACCCAATCCCATGTCCTCTCACATGAAATATGCACGCTCGACCTATCACACGTCTCATCACATATCAGGGCCCTAGGCTAGACTCGGCACCCACGCGCGCATGGCAAGGTACGCCATAATCATGCGGTAGCCCACGCCGGCCTCGCCGGGTCGCTCCCTCCGCACACAATCTCATCCCGACGGTGTTACACCTCGGTGTAACGCCCCGAGTAGTCTACCACTACCCGGGTAGACAGGAATCTCACATCTGTCTGCCGTCCCTGAGCCAAATAGTAACCGGTGGTGTACACCTCGGGTGGCTCAATCCCGAGTAGATGGGTGTCGCAAACCCCCTCTCCCACCAGGTGCCCTATCGAGTCTAGACCTGACTACCAACATCGGTAACTCTACCCCACTCATCCGACACCCGTAAGGCGTCACCGTATGAATACGGTACATCATCATCGCTCTCACCCGTGCATGTCGTGATATGCACATAAAATCAATCACATGAACACATCACATTTCATACAATAGTAAATAGTAAAACACGGAAATATTATATTTTATTAAAATCCGATACTAGGCCGAAGGTTTTAAATCCCAAAAATATTATTTATAATTTAAAATATGGGTTGACTCTATTTATATATTATAATATGAAAATATTTTATTTTAAAATTGATTTGGGCTTAAAATGATTTTATTTAAAGTATTTGGCCTAAATAGGGCAAAGCCCAAAATCAAAACCGTTGGTCAAAGCCCAAGTCAATAATCGCCCGAAACCCACTTTTAAAAGCTGGTCAACCCGCGAAATTATCGGGTCAACGCCCGACTTCGCGAAATCACTCGCACTTCGCGAATCGACGTTTTAAAGTTTTAGTCAACCCGCAAAACTTCGAGTCAAAGTTCGAATTCGCAAACCTTCGCCGAATTCGCAAATCGTTCGATTAGGCCCGCGAAATCCACTTTGAAGCCCGCGCGAAGCCCGACGTCACTCACAGGAATCACCCCGCGAAATTAAGTCGGCCCGCGAAACTCAAAAATCGGCCCGCGACTTATCTCACATTCGCAAAGCAGCTTCAACCCGCGAAATCCCAATTTTGACCCGCGAAACCATTTCACTCACACAGTTCGCAAAATACTTGGGCCCGCGAAACACTTGCGCGACCCGTAAATCAATTCGGCCAATTCTACTTTCCTTTAAAATAATTTCTCACCCGATTCGCAAAATAACACGGCCCGCAAAGTTTTTCTCTCTCTCACGATTCGCAAAATAACACGGCCCGCAAAGTTTTCTCTCTCTCACGATTCGCAAAGTAAAGACTGGCCCGCTAACTTAAATCAACCGCAAACCATCTACACCTAATTCGCAAATTATTCCAACCCGCAAAACATATCATTTCCCCATTCGCAAAACTCCCAATTCACGAATCCAACCCGCAAAACATATCATTTCCCGATTCGCAAACTCCCAATTTCGCGAGTTCAACTCGCAAAATCCACATTTCCAGAAATCTCACACGTTCTTCATCACATAAGCACATCAATCAATTCATCCAGTCCAAGAACTCATATGTTGAGCTCGAAATCACGTTAAAACACATAGCAAACATACCACGAAAATTATCAAAATCATAAAACTAAAAGTATGAATTCGAATGCCTTCCAATCGAATTCAAATAATTTTACGGAATGTAATACGCTTTAAAAAGGGTTTGTAGGGGTATAAACCACCTACCTATCCTCCAAGCTTAATTTAAATTGCTCCCAAGGCTGAAATCGAATTTGAGCTAGTCGATTCTTACGTCCCTTGCTTCGTCCGTAGCCTATTTTTGCTCTAACCTTAGTTAATCCTTTAAGACCACGTAAGGTAATAAATACTTGAGCTATAAATGACATTCTCACCTTCTTTGGTTTTAGCTTTCTCCACTTTTCTTCTTTTTGATCCCACGTCGAAGTTGAAGCTTGCAAAATGGGGTTTTCTATTTCTTTGGTTTCGTTGGTTTTATCAAGTCACAACTGAAGGTTTTGTTTTTCTTCTTTGCATCTACTTCACGTAATCATCTTTGACCAAAATGATGATTTTTATAAAATATCTAATGAAGGTTATGGTACAAGGCGTGGTTTTTCCTCAAATTGAGGAAACTTGTCTTTATCTTTGTTTTTTAACTCAATTGGGCCATTTATCATTTAGCTTGGGCCTTTACTAATTTTTTTGGGGTCTAATATTATTCAACCTATTTTTATTTCTTGGGGTTTCTTAAACATTTTCGTCCCCCTTGTTTTTTCCTCTGCCCAAATTAATATTTTTCGGCTCGCTCCCGAAAATTCGATTTTGTTCGAAAATCATCTTCATTAATTTCGGACATTACAAAAATAATCCCGTATTAATTCCACGGGTATTACACGTACCGGCGAGGGTTTTTACATTGACGAATGAGGAGGCGGAGGCGAATCCAGCCGTAGTGACTGGTACGTTGAATATCTTTCACGTACCATCTTCCATTCTGATTGACTCTGGAGCCACACACTCGTTTGTGTCGGCCAGTTTTGTGACCCGGGCGGGAATCTATCCTACCCCTTCATTGTGCACTATATAGTTTCCTTGCCCCACGGAGACCCAACTAGGACGAACCTGGTAGTAGAAAACTGTCCCGTGAGAATTGAGGGTCGGGAATTGAATGTAGATTTGATAGTGATCCCGATGAATGACTACGACATCATATTCGGGATGGATTGGCTCTCGAAGTACGAGCAATCATAGACTGTGCGAAGAAAGTAGTTAGGTTTCAATCGACCGAGGGAGGCGAGTTTGAATTTTCGGGAAAGACGACAATAAATCAATCCCTAGGATTTCTGCTCTGAAAGCTCAGCGACTCGTAAACGGGTTGCGAAGCATTTCTGATCTTGCGGTGAAAGCCGAAGATCTCCTCAGCCAAAACTAGAGGAAGTTCCTATAGTAAAGGAGTATCCCGATGTGTTTCCCGAGGATCTCCGGATTACCGCCGAATCGGGAAATTGAATTCGTAATCGATCTTGTGCCCGGAGCTGCCCCTATTTCTAAAGCCCCGTATCGGCTAGCACCGAATGAACTGCGGGAGTTGAAAGAGCAACTGGAGGAATTATTGCAGAAGGGTTTCATTCAACCCAGTTTCTCGCCCTGGGGAGCCCCGGTACTTTTCGTAAAGAAGAAAGACGGGTCGATGAGGTTATGTATAGATTATCGTGAACTCAATAAGATCACGATAAAGAACAAATACCCGTTGCCAAGGATAGATGATTTATTCGATCAATTACAAGGGGCAACGGTTTTCTCAAAGATCGACCTGCGTTCCGGTTATCATCAGTTGAAAATCCGTGAAAAGGATGTTCCGAAAACTGCGTTCAGCACGAGGTACGGCCACTACGAATTCCTGGTCATGCCTTTCGGGCTAACGAATGCTCCTGCCGCTTTCATGGATCTGATGAACGAGTATTTAAGGAGTTCCTAGATCATTTCGTTATCGTCTTTATAGATGATATCCTCGTATACTCGAAGACAAAGGAGGAACACGAGGAACATCTGAGAACGGTCCTTGGAATTCTTCGGGAGAAACACTGTTCGCTAAGTTTAAGAAATGCGAATTCTGGTGGAACAAGTGGCATTTCTGGGCACATCATTTCGGGGAGCGGAATTTCGGTGGACCCTAGCAAGATTGAGGCAATAGAAAATTGGCCACGACCGACCACTCACTGAAGTAAGGAGTTTTCTCGGGCTTGCTGGATATTATCGAAAGTTTATCAAAGACTTCTCCAGCATTGCCTCAACGCTCACAAACTTGACAAAGAAGAATGTCTCGTTCAAATGGACTGAACAGTGCGAGCAAAGTTTCCAGGAGTTGAAGAAGAGACTGACGACTGCTCCAGTTTTAGCATTACCGTCGGGCACTGAAGGATTTTTGGTGTATAGTGACGCCTCGAAGAACGGCTTAGGGTGTGTGTTAATGCAGAATGGGAAGGTAATTGCATATGCCTCCCGACAGTTGAAGCCATACGAGAAGAATTATCCCACCCATGATCTTGAACTCGCCGCAGTAGTGTTCGCTCTCAAAATCTGGCGACACTATCTGTATGGAGAAAGGTGCGAGATCTTCACAGATCATAAGAGCCTGAAGTACTTCTTCACACAGAAGGAGTTGAATATGAGGCAAAGGCGATGGCTCGAACTAGTGAAGGACTACGACTGCGTGATAAATTATCACCCAGGAAAAGCTAATGTAGTCGCAGACGCGTTGAGCCGGAAAGCAGTAAGTGCTGAATTATGCCAACTCGGAGTTGAAGTAATTCACTTCGGGGAGATTGAGACGAGATTGGCAGCGTTGACTCTCAAACCGACGCTGTTAGATCGTATCATTGAGGCGCAAAACGGACGAGCTGTATTTGAAAATTCGAGATGAACAAGATGGAGATGCCCATCGGAGTTCGAATTTTGAGAGGACGGTAGCTTACGATTCAGAAATCGGTTGTACGTGCCTAAAGATGAAGAAATCCGTCGGACGTTGATGACAGAGGCACATGCGACAATCTACTCAGTGCATCCTGGTGCCACGAATCGGGATTTACGAATGAGTTACTGGTGGCCTGAATGAAGAGAGATGTCTCTACTTTCGTAAGCCGATGTCTGACTTGTCAACAGATCAAAGCAGAACATCAAAGGCCGGCAGGAATGTTGCAACCGTTGACGGTTCCCGAGTGGAAGTGGGACCACATAACAATGGATTTCGTCGTCGGGCTACCGAAGACGGTAAAGGGTTACGACGCAGTATGGGTGATAGTTGACAGACTAACTAAGTCCGCCCATTTTCTGCCAATCAATCAAACATATTCCATGGAAAAGTTCGCCGAGTTGTATATTCAAGAAATAGTGCGACTCCATGGAATTCCGATGTCGATCGTTTCAGATCGAGATCCAAGATTCCTGTCTCAATTCTGGGGGAGTTTACAGAAGGCTTTAGGGACCAAACTATCATTTAGTTCAGCCTATCATCCCCAGACGGACGGACAATCGGAAAGGACGATCCAGACGCTCGAAGATATGTTAAGGGCGTGTGTTCTGGATTTCCGAGGAAGCTGGAGTAAATACCTCCCATTGATTGAATTTTCGTATAACAACAGCTTTCAAGCGACGATCGGGATGGCACCTTACGAAGCCTTGTATGGGCGTAAATGCCGGTCCCCAGTACATTGGGATGAAATCGGCGAGAAGGCGCTATTAGGTCCTGAAATGGTTCGTGAGATGACCGAAGCTGTTAGTAAAATTCGGGAGAGGATGCAAACGGCCCAAAGTCGTCAGAAGAGTTACGCGGACAAAAGACGAAGGCCGTTAGAGTTCGAAGAAGGTGATCAAGTTTTCCTCAAGATATCACCTATGAAGGGTGTTAAGCGTTTCGGACGAAAGGAAAGTTGAGTCCGAGATACATAGGGCCCTTCCATATTTTGAAAAGGGTCGGTGAAGTAGCGTACCAGCTAGAACTGCCGACTTCACTAGCACAAGTCCATGACGTCTTCCATGTATCTACGTTACGGAAGTACGTTTCGGATCCAAGCCATGTGCTACGAGGTGAGACGCTTCATCAACAATTGAGACCGGACCTAAGCTATGAAGAAAGGCCGGTAGAGATTTTAATGTATGAGGTGAAGCGACTTCGGAATAAGAATATCCCCCTAGTAAAGGTCTTGTGGCGGAACCAGACAATGGAGGAAGCCACTTGGGAGCGAGAAGATGAGATGAGAGAAAAGTACCCCGAGTTGTTTACGACGACTTAAATTTCGGGGACGAAATTTCTGTAAGGGGGGGAGGATGTAATACCCGTAAAATTAATACGGGATTATTTATGTAATGTTCGAAATTAATGAAGATGATTTTCGAACGAAACCGATTTTCGGGAGTGCGAAAATATTAATTGGGCCGATAGTGAATAAAATAAATAGGGCAGAAGGAAGTGGGAAGCCCAATAGATAAAGGAGGATCGATCAAAAATAAAAATAGAAAGGTCCAATGTAATTTAAGAAAGACCAAAATAAAATAAGAAATGGACCATATTAAATTATCAAAGCCCAAGTAAATGCTTAAATAGGCCAATTAGGTGCTAAGGTTGGCCCAAGTGAATTAAGGATAAAAGATAAGCATGGGGTTCCTTAAATCATGGAAAACCCACGTGAAAGCCATCCCCCTAGTTAGTAAAAATCTTGAAAATAATCATTGTGTTGGTCCAAGAGGAAAACGTGATATAGACCCAAAAGAAATTAAAACCCTCATTTGAGACTTGATGAAACCAACGAAACCAAAGAAAAAGAAAACCCCATTTGCAAACCTTCAACTCCAACGTGAATATCAAAGAAAGAATAAAAAGGAAGAAAACTTCATTTGTGGGCCATCAAACCAACGTGAAAGGAGAAAGTTGAGCAATAGAAGTGACGGACGAAGCAAGGGACGTAAGAATCGACTAGCTCAATCCGATTTTCAGCTTAGGAAGTTGATCAAATTTAGCTTGGAGGATAGGTAGGTGGTTTATACCCCTACAAACCCTTTTTAAAGTGTACTACATTCGGTAAAGTTGCTAAAAATCGATTGGAAGGCCAATCGAATTTTATGTTTTTGAGTTTTACAGTTTTGATAATTTTCGTGGTATGTTTGCTATGTGTTTTAACGTGATTTCGAGCTCAACATATGAGTTCTTGGATTGGATGAATTAATCGAAGTGCTTAGGTGATGGAGAACGTGTGAGATTTCTGAAAATGTTAGGATGATAGTATGAAGGATTAGTGAAATCGGGCGATTTCGAAATCGAGCGATTATAGTTTCGATTGATTTTAAAATTAGACGAGTTTCGGGCGAATTTAGTTTCGCGGGTGGACTGATTTTGACGAATTAGGCGATTGAAAATCGAGTGATTTTAATTCGGGCGATTTTGAAATGGCGGGCCTGTGTTTGAGTGTAAATCGGGCGATTTGTAGATTTCGGACGATTTTAATTCGCGGGCTTGTATTTAGTTTACAAATCGGGCGAAAAGTGATTTTTTTTAACTGATAGGAAATCGGCCGAATTGGATTTCGGGTCGTGAATTTTGTCGCGGGCCCAATTGATTTTTAAGTGTGAGTAAAAACGGATTTCGCGGGCCAGAAATCAGATTTCGCGGGCTGAAGCAATTCGCAAGCTGTGAGATAGCGCCGGCCGATTTTGGGTTTCGCGGGCCGATTTCAAATCGCGGGGTGATTCTTGCGAGAGAAATCGGGCGATTCGCGAGATTCAAATCGAGCTTCAGCGTCAATCGGGCGATTTGCGAAATCGCCGAAAGTCTCATGAAATCGGGTGTTGACCGTGCTGTTTCGGGTTGACCAATTTAAATCGGGCGATTCGCGTTACGCAGTGAGTGATTTCACAAAATCGGGCATTGACTCGATCGTTTCGCGCGTTGACCAAGGTTTTAAATGTGGGTTTCGGGCGAAATCAGATTTGGGCTTTGACCAGGGTTGACCAACGGTTTCGATTTTGGGCTTTGCCCTATTTTAGGCCCAAATACTTTAAATAAAATTATTCTAAGCCCAAATCAGTTTTAAAATGAAATATTTTCGTATTATAATATATAAATAGAGTCAACCCATATTTTAAATTATAAATAATATTTTGGGATTTAAAACCTTCGGCCTAGTATCGGATTTTAATAAAATATAATATTTTCCGTGTTTTACTATTTACTATTTTACGAAATGTGATGTGTTCATGTGATTGATTTGTATGTGCATATCACGACATGCACGGGTGAGGATGATGATGTACCGTAATCATACGGTGACGCCTTACGGTGTCGGATGAGTGGGGTAGAGTTACCGATGTTGGTAGTCAGGTTTAGACTCGATAGGGCACCTGGTGGGAGAGGGGGTTTGCGACACCCATCTACTCGGGATTGAGCCACCCGAGGTGTACACCACCGATATTTTATTGGCTCAGGGACGGCAGACAGATGTGAGATTCCTGTCTACCCGGGTAGTGGTAGACAACTCGGGGAGTTACACCAAGGTGTAACACCGTCGGGTTGAGATTGTGTGCGGAGGGAGCGACCCGGCGAGGCCGGCGTGGGCTACCCCATGATTATGGCGTACCTTGCCATGCGCGCGTGGGTGCCGAGTCTAGCCTAGGGCCCTAATATGCGATGAGACGTGAGATAGGTCGAGCGTGCATATTTCATGTGTGAGGACATGGGGTTGGTTTGAGTGCACGCACGCATACATTGCATGTTTTTACTGCCACCTACTGGGCGTTTTTCGCTCAGGGTTTTATTTTATAGGTGAGACCTACCCGGCGAGGCCGGCGTGGGCTACTCCATGATTATGGCGTACCTTGCCATGCGCGCGTGGGTGCCGAGTCTAGCCTAGGGCCCTGATATGCGATGAGACGTGAGATAGGTCGAGCGTGCATATTTCATGTGTGAGGACATGGGGTTGGTTTGAGTGCACGCACGCATACATTGCATGTTTTTACGGCCACCTACTGGGCGTTTTTCGCTCAGGGTTTTATTTTATAGGTGAGACCACGCCCGACACCGATGGGTGTCAGGGTTAGCTGTAGGCGGGCTGGCGGCGGTGACTCCACGGGCTTTTGAGGGCGGAGCGGTACATGGGACGCGACCTGTGGAGAGGCGTAGTTTAGTTTAGTCGGTTTAATTTTGGGGCTTCGGCCCGGTGTGTAGATATTACGCTTTTTGTAAAACCCGACCTTTGATATATATAATGTAAATTATTTTATTAAAAGTTTTTAATAAATCGGGTCCTCCGCGACTTCTGTTGCGAAAATCCGCCAACTAATTTAATTAGGAAGTAGGGTCGCGACTGGTGCTCGTCTACCACTACCCGGGTAGACAGGAATCTCACATCTGTCTGCCGTCCCTGAGCCAATAAAATATCGGTGGTGTACACCTCGGTGGCTCAATCCCGAGTAGATGGGTGTCGCAAACCCCCTCTCCCACCAGGTGCCCTATCGAGTCTAAACCTGACTACCAACATCGGTAACTCTACCCCACTCATCCGACACCGTAAGGCGTCACCGTATGATTACGGTACATCATCATCCTCACCCGTGCATGTCGTGATATGCACATACAAATCAATCACATGAACACATCACATTTCGTAAAATAGTAAATAGTAAAACACGGAAAATATTATATTTTATTAAAATCCGATACTAGGCCGAAGGTTTTAAAATCCCAAAATATTATTTATAATTTAAAATATGGGTTGACTCTATTTATATATTATAATACGAAAATATTTCATTTTAAAACTGATTTGGGCTTAGAATAATTTTATTTAAAGTATTTGGGCCTAAAATAGGGCAAAGCCCAAAATCAAAACCGTTGGTCAACCCTGGTCAAAGGCCAAATCTGATTTCGCCCGAAACCCACATTTAAAACCTTGGTCAACGCGCGAAACGATCGAGTCAATGCCCGATTTTGTGAAATCACTCACTGCGTAACGCGAATCGCCCGATTTAAATTGGTCAACCCGAAACAGCACGGTCAACACCCGATTTCATGAGACTTTCGGCGATTTCGCAAATCGCCCGATTTGACGCTGAAGCTCGATTTGAATCTCGCGAATCGCCCGATTTCTCTCGCAGGAATCACCCCGCGATTTGAAATCGGCCCGCGAAACCCAAAATCGGCCCGGCGCTATCTCACAGCTTGCGAATTGCTTCAGCCCGCGAAATCTGATTTCTGGCCCGCGAAATCCGTTTTTACTCACACTTAAAAATCAATTGGGCCCGCGACAAAATTCACGACCCGAAATCCAATTCGGCCGATTTCCTATCAGTTAAAAAAAATCACTTTTCGCCCGATTTGTAAACTAAATACAGGCCCGCGAATTAAAATCGTCCGAAATCTACAAATCGCCCGATTTACACTCAAACACAGGCCCGCCATTTCAAAATCGCCCGAATTAAAATCACTCGATTTTCAAATCGCCTAATTCGTCAAAATCAGTCCACCCGCGAAACTAAATTCGCCCGAAACTCGTCTAATTTTAAAATCAATCGAAACTATAATCGCTCGATTTCGAAATCGCCCGATTTCACTAATCCTTCATACTATCATCCTAACATTTTCAGAAATCTCACACGTTCTCCATCACCTAAGCACTTCGATTAATTCATCCAATCCAAGAACTCATATGTTGAGCTCGAAATCACGTTAAAACACATAGCAAACATACCACGAAAATTATCAAAACTGTAAAACTCAAAAACATAAAATTCGATTGGCCTTCCAATCGATTTTTAGCAACTTTACCGAATGTAGTACACTTTAAAAAGGGTTTGTAGGGGTATAACCACCTACCTATCCTCCAAGCTAAATTTGATCAACTTCCTAAGCTGAAAATCGGATTGAGCTAGTCGATTCTTACGTCCCTTGCTTCGTCCGTCACTTCTATTGCTCAACTTTCTCCTTTCACGTTGGTTTGATGGCCCACAAATGAAGTTTTCTTCCTTTTTATTCTTTCTTTGATATTCACGTTGGAGTTGAAGGTTTGCAAATGGGGTTTTCTTTTCTTTGGTTTCGTTGGTTTCATCAAGTCTCAAATGAGGGTTTTAATTTCTTTTGGGTCTATATCACGTTTTCCTCTTGGACCAACACAATGATTATTTTCAAGATTTTTACTTAGGTCGAGCGTGCATATTTCATGTGTGAGGACATGGGGTTGGTTTGAGTGCACGCACGCATACATTGCATGTTTTTACGGCCACCTACTGGGCGTTTTTCGCTCAGGGTTTTATTTTATAGGTGAGACCACGCCCGACACCGATGGGTGTCAGGGTTAGCTGTAGGCGGGCTGGCGGCGGTGACTCCACGGGCTTTTGAGGGCGGAGCGGTACATGGGACGCGACCTGTGGAGAGGCGTAGTTTAGTTTAGTCGGGTTAGATTTTGGGCTTCGGCCCGGTGTGTAGATATTACGCTTTTTGTAAAACCCGACCTTTGATATTTATGGCGTACCTTGCCATGCGCGCGTGGGTGCCGAGTCTAGCCTAGGGCCCTGATATGCGATGAGACGTGAGATAGGTCGAGCGTGCATATTTCATGTGTGAGGACATGGGGTTGGTTTGAGTGCACGCACGCATACATTGCATGTTTTTACGGCCACCTACTGGGCGTTTTTCGCTCAGGGTTTTATTTTATAGGTGAGACCACGCCCGACACCGATGGGTGTCAGGGTTAGCTGTAGGCGGGCTGGCGGCGGTGACTCCACGGGCTTTTGAGGGCGGAGCGGTACATGGGACGCGACCTGTGGAGAGGCGTAGTTTAGTTTAGTCGGGTTAGATTTTGGGGCTTCGGCCCGGTGTGTAGATATTACGCTTTTTGTAAAACCCGACCTTTTATATATATAATGTAAATTATTTTATTAAAAGTTTTTAATAAATCGGGTCCTCCGCGACTTCTGTTGCGGAAATCCGCCAACTAATTTAATTAGGAAGTAGGGTCGCGACAAAAATTCTTTCCGATATCTTTCTTTATTTCTTCCATATATTCAACCAAAATTTGTTCTTTAGACAAATTTCCTTTCTGAATATTTAATCTTCTAGAAAGGACTTCAAATGGGCTAGGAGATTCTCGTTGCTGTCTTTTTTCAATTTGTTTTTTATAATAAGCAACCTTTTCTTTGATTTTATCAATGGTTTGTTGTCCTTCAAATTCTCCTTGTCCGTCTATTCGGATCATTTTCTTCCAAAACTTTGTATAAAATGTTCTCCATAAACAGGGTATATTTTGTTGGTTATGACCAACTTCAGGAGCCCATTTCCAAATCCATGGAATGCTGTATTCAATATAAAAATGCATCGAAGCCATTCCTTCAATCCACCTGTTATTATGTTGGGCTTCTATTAGAGCCGGCGAAACTTTAACCCACTCAGTATATAATCCTGAGAATGGTTCTTTAAGAATATTAACTGTGGCTCCGTACGATAACCACCAATTATAAAACCAAGTAGGAATTTCCTGCTTGTAAACATCAGCACAAATCTTGATCCACCAAGAATGTTTCCTTTTGACGTTTTCATATAAGAAAACTCTATGAAAAGCTTGGATATAATCCCAGTAATTAAATTTAACTGGAACTTTTAATTTTGGATGGAAATATTCCTTATCCTTCATTGGTGAATTGCCCATGATTCAGGAGATATAATCCTTTTAATAATGATCTTGCTGAAGTTATAAACTTTCTGATTTCCAGTAACAAAGTGATCAAATTCACATGATTCTGTGAACTTAAGAATATTTTCGTAGTTCATTCTATTCTTATAATATCCTCCAGCATATGATGCTGTATCCAAATACCTTTGCATTAAGGTCCATGGTTGATCTTTCCATTTTACATCATTTTCACTTAAGAGAAGTATAACTTCTTTATGAGGATTTTGCTCATAAATAAAATCTTGATCTTCAATTTCGTCATGTGCTACAATTTTAGCATAAGAAGTCGTACCTTCTTGAGTCTTTTGTTCCTTATATTTAAGGAATTCTTTGTACATCTGCTGATCTTGAGCACTCATGTTGCTCGAAGATGAAGAGAGATTTTCTCTGAATAATTTTCTATTGCCATGTTGAGCAATAGGATTGCCACCTCTACCACCTCTATTAGAGGGATAGTTTTTTCCATATTGGGACATACCTGCAAAATTGTTCATTGAATAAATTCTCGGGTAAGAAAATCTGGAAGGCTATTATCACTTCCTTTTTTATAAATTATTTCGAAATCAAATGGAGCTAAATGAGCCTGCCATCTCGCAAACATTTGCTTGGAAACATCATGTTTAAAATCCTTTTGAAACATAAATTTTGCAGCCTGACAATCAGTTTTTATTAAAAACTTTTGATTATATAAATCATCCTGAAACTTAAGAACACATTTGACTATAGCAAGTACTTCTCTAGCTATAGTAGCATAATTTTTCTGAGCATTATTCCATTTCCCCGAATGGAATCTAACTAAATATTCTTTCTTATCTTCTGGAGAGATTTGTTTTAAAATTCCTCCATATTCTAAATCAGAGGCATCGGTTTCAATAACCTTTTGCCAATTGGAATTAGCAAGCATTAGACAAGGTAAATGAGTAACTTTATTTTTAATTTTTTTAACTGCTTCAGTATGACTATTTGTCCACTGACAAGGAATTTTTTTAAGTCTATCGTATAGAATAGATGTATCAATAGCAAGATTTTTGTAATAGGGAGAAATATAATTTAAACTTCCTAAAAATCTTTGAAGCTGAGTTTTATCTAAAATTTGATCTGGAAATTTTGATGCAAACTCAATACTTCTATTAATTGGATTAATATTTCCCTTTTCAATATTATGACCTAAAAAACGAATTTTAGTTTGAAACAAAACCATTTTGGGACTAGATATAACCAATCCATTTTGAATAACGATTTTCTTGAATATATCAAGATGTTTAAAATGTGTTTCAATATCTTTTGAAAATTTAAAATCATCAATATAAACGATAATAAAATTACTATAAGGAATAAAAATATCGTTCATAATATTTTTAAATTCAGAAGGAGCATTTTTCAAGCCAAAAGGCATAACGTTCCATTCAAATTGATCAATAGGGACTGTAAAAGCTGTTTTGTATCTATCTTGTTCGGCAATTTGAATTTGCCAAAAACCTGATTTTAAATCAAATTTTGAAAATATAATAGCATCAAATAAACGATCTAAAAGATCCTTTTTATTGGGAATAGGATACCTAATCCATTTCAAGACTTTATTAAGGGGTTTATAATTAATAACTAACCTAGGTGCTCCCCTTTCCTTTTCTGCCGCATTATTGACATAAAAGGCTGTGCATAACCAAGGTGATTTCGAAGGTTTTATTAACCCTTTCTGTAAAAGAGAAGCTATTTCTTTTTTACATAATTCTAATAATTCAGAATTCATTTGACAGGGACGAGCTTTAGTGGGAATATTTTTCTCACTAAAATCATCTTCATAAGGTAAAGAAACAATATATTTTTTCCTATTCCAAAAAGCATTTGGAAGATCGTTACATATTTGCAACGTAAATTTATTATATAATAATTTAATTTTTTCTTGTAACTTAGGATTTTGGATTTTATCCTCAATTGTAAGTATATTAATTCATGCTTAAGGTAATTTACCTGTTTTTCTTTTGCTTTAATAAGAATAGAATCCTTAATTTCATTAAGAATTCTAGAAAAAGGTTCAGTAATAAATTCAAAGTAAACCTCTTTGTTTTCGAAGTTACCTTTAAATCCATATTCATTAATATTTTGGATAGGAAATATTTTCCTAAGGAACGGAGTACCAAGGATTACTTGGTTAGTAATATTCTTGACTAGCAAGAATGAAGTAGGAATACAGACCTTATTTTTACAAATAAAGGCCTTAGGGATTTTATAATTAATTTGAAGTTTTTCTCCGCTTGCAGAGCTAAGGGAATGAGCTGTTTTATGAAAATATTGGGTAGGAATTATTCCTTCTTGAATACAGTTTAAATCTGCACCACTATCTATTAAAGCGATAAGATTTTTTTGAAAATTTCCGTCAATGAGTAGTGATATTTTTACTAACCATTTTTGAAAAGTAATAACTTCTAATGTTGAAAGAAAGTTATTTTCTTCAGTATTTTTAGAAGTACTAGCTAATTCTTCATTAATCTTTAAGGAAGTATTTTTAGAAGTACTAGCCAATTCTTCATTAATTTTAAATTCCTTAATGATTTCTTTTCCCTTTTCTAATTTAGAAAATCTTCTTTCTAAATCTATATGACTTAATTTAAGCCTTTTATTTCGGTTTTTAAATTCGAAATTTCATTTGTTAAATCTTTGATATTAACTTTTGATTCATTTTTATTTGACTGATTCTTATTACGAAGTAATCTCATAACTTCGGACATACTATAAGGTTCAGATTTAATAATTTTAGGAATAACTTCTTTTGAAGTTTCTTCCTCCTTTTGAATTAATCTCTTGATTATATGATTTTTTAAATCTGGATCTTCTGTTTCTTTTAACATTTCAAGAAGATTATTATCAAGAACATTCAATTCTTGAAATTGAGATATAATTTGATATAAATTATCTTCTGGTTCAGATTCTGAACTTTTAATATTTTTAGAACAAGACTGGCCTATTTGACAGTTTTGACATTCTTCGGATTCTGAAGATGATATATCTTCTTCGATAATATTGTTTTCCTCGTTTGAGGAAGAATCTGTTTCGCTGTCAGATTCTAGAAGGATTTTAGATAATGTTTCTTTTAAATCATTATCAATGTTTAAATTATTAATTTTCTTCTTGGTCCAGCAAGTTGATGCTTTATGACCAATTTTACCGCATTTGCGACAAATAATTGGAGGAAATTTATTTCTGTATTGATAATTTTTATTATCTTTGGAGAATTTTTGTTCTCTTCTTTTAGATTTTCGATATTTTCTTTTTTCATATTGTTTAGGAGAGTATTTTTTGGGTTTATACTCTTTGCGAGGTTTGCTCGTAGAGGGGTTTTCTAAACCAAATTGACTACAGAATTCTCCTAATTGTTTTTTCTCGTCAAGAGAATGTCTCTTAAGTTGTTTGTTAAGCTTTATTTCGTTGCATAAAGCTAAACCTTCTTGTATACAAGTTCCTATTAATCTTCCGTAAGTATAGGAATTATAATCTATATTAGATTCTCCATTTCTAAGGGTTTTCTTAACCATTTGGCAAATAGGAAAGGAAGACCATCAATAAATTTGGATTTCCAATGAGTACTATTTGACTCAGGAAGTTCCATAACTCTACTAAGGAATGTATCCTTATACCATCTAAATGATGTAAGAGTTTTACATCTAAGATTTTGGAGCAGAGTTCTGACATTTTCAGAATTATCAGACCATCGGCCTGTAAAATGTTCTACAATGTTTATACATAATGTATAAACAGCATTTTCAATAATTGTATTATTTTCCTCCTTTACAGTAAGGAAAATACTTTCTCGGTCTTGCTGAGATAAATAATTATCCCACCAACCTTTCAATTGACCAGTAAAGCCAGCGACAAGCATTTGAGCTATAGTTTTGTCTGTATTACCTTGAGTTTTACAGACTGTACTATACATCATCGTCCTATGAACCATACCGAAAGTTTGTCTTTCCGTATAGCCATCTAAATTCCATTCATAAATGCAATGACCATTATATGAATTATTAATAGTAAGATCATGTTCTTCAATTAGAACATCTTGAGGAGTTGGCCTCGGGTAATAATATTTAGTCTGAATTGGTTTACTAGCAAATTTCGAAGAATTCCTTAATTTATTGATTTCTTCAGTAAAAGTATTATGTAAATTATCAGAATTTTCAAGTTGATTTTCAAAATCGTCACTTAAAGTGTTAAGCTTTAAATTTTTAAGCTTATTTTCAATCAAATCTTCAATTTGAGAAATCGATTTTAACTTAAAATCAACAATCTCGGGAGGAGGTTGAATACTGGTAGAAGCTATATTAGCTGTTTTAATTTCACTTATATTTTTATCTTTATTCATTAAAAGATAATTTGTTATATCTTTAATAGAAAAAGATATTTCTTGTATATTTTTCTTTAATAAAGAAATTTGTTCGCCTAAAACAATAACATACATATTCGTATAATTTTGTTGTTTTAAAAGACCATTTATATGATTTATAGTAACAGTAAGAGTTTCATTTTCAAATAATTTTTGAAAGCATTATAATAGCGAATCTCATTATCTTTTTCAATTTGAAAACTGCTTTGAGGAGGATAGATTGACTTCATATTTTTCCCCGTAGCTTCTTTCAAGAACAGAAATCATATTTTTAAAATATTTTGTCAAAAACCAAGGAATAAAAGGTAATTTTTCATTTCGTTTTGACAAATCATTATAAAATTCGTTTTGAATAATAATTTTATCTTCGTTATTAAAACTCTTAAAAAACCATTTTCGAAAGAGCTCCCATTTGGGTAAATTAAATTCCTTTTGATTTCTTTTCTTGCCGGTGATCCCGGGCTAAAATCAATTTTTTGTTTCAAATCCATTAGACACAAAAATCCATTTCTGACTCGGTTATTTCCTCGTCTTTATTTTTAGAAATTCCATGAACTATTATTATCAGAATTAATTCTTAATTCTTCTACCCTATTTTGTAGATAATCGCTAGAGGTTGATTCTCTGACTTGAGAGGTCGAAGCTCTAGAAGGAGATCTTATCATATAATCACATGGTGATATATGATAATGAGAAGAGGCTGATCTAGTCATTCTAGATCTAGGAGTTCTGTCATCAATAGATCTACGACTTTGATCAAACTGAATTTGAACAGTTCCATTAGTAGATTGTATTATTTGAGTAGGATTGTTTTTTATTTTAGGTTGAAGAGGCATAGCTCTTTCAATTGTCCAGTTTTCTGGAATTGTATTTCTTCCCATTTTATAGCTCTACGAGTTGTAATATTAGATCTACTAAAATTAGTTTCTATAAGAACAGTTTCGTTGATAGGTTTATCAACAATTTTACACTGAGAATTCAGCGTATATAAAGGCTTATAATAAATCCTATAACAGATACATATTACTTCCGATCCCGGAGCATAATTATATCCATGAGTTTTGACATTTAATGTCAGAGCATCCAATATATTGACATCGGTCAATGATAATTGGAGATTTGGATAAACATTAAAATAAACTGGACCATGTGCCAGACTAGACTGAATTATTCCATAAGGGATTGTTTCCAGTCGAGATTTCTACCGTCTCTAAGAGCTGCTATAAAGCTCTCTGGTAAACCTTCTAAAGTTAAAGGCTTAAAGGCTACCTGAACTAACCCGATATGAATAAATTTATGATTTATTCTATATTTTTCTAAGTCTCTATTGCTTAGAAGTCTAATAACCATCTCTTCGTTATTTAAAGAGATTGTTTCTTCAGTAGTTTTTACTACCTGTTTCAAGCCTAATTTCTCGAAAGTTCCTAATTCATAGATTATTTTATAATCTATCCTAGGAATTGTCCAACGATTTAATTTATCTAAATCTTGAGGAATATCATACTCCTCTTCAATACTGTTTTTAACAGTATCCTTTCGTCTCATCAAATTTATCATTTGATAAAGACCGTTAAACTACACCTTAACTTCTTAATACTCCCACCATGGCTCTGATACCATACGGAGGGGGATCTTTTTACAAAAATAAAAACTTTACAAAAAGGTGATGATGGTACGTGGCAATATCTACCTAACAAACTATATATATATATATATATATATACATGTTACTGACACGTCTAATAGGACGTGTAGGACATTAAAGTCAACACATTGCAAACACAATGCATCATCTGTTCAATAAAGACCCGCGCATTAGCAACTATACTGGAAAGCTGATAAATAAAGATCATCCATTTCTAGCAAATATCAAGGTCCTCGGTGATTATTTTTACGACGATCTATGGACGTTTGATACCGGGTTATATTTCCTGATTATGTTGAAATAGGACTGATTAAGGACGTCTAACAAATAAAATTTCGTCGGGCGTTTCAGTTATGTTGCTCAACCGGTAAGTGGTTTGTGCCAAAGCTAGGTCAAAATGGTGAAACATTGTTAGTTTCGGTTAAAAATCAAATAGTTCCGTCGGGCTTTTCGGTTATGGACGTTTCGATACCGTTATTAATGATCAAACTTGGTCAAACATTGTTAGTTTTTATGGATGAAACTACACGACGAAATGGGAAACTAGGGAGATTATGACACTTGTTGTATTCTCGGATCTACGTCGCAATGTAAGAAGTAGATTGACGTATTTATTCTACCGAACCTTTTAATTTTTTTTATATTTTTGTAGGAGGATCCTCATTCAACCATATACTTTTATGAAACCGAGCCACTAATTGAGATACAATGTTCCAGACGGAGGCGTGCTTGAAATTGAGAAGAATGAAAGGCTGATAGAACCTATTCAGAGAGAATAACATCCAAAAAGTAAAAGAACCCCCTAAAGGAAAACAACAGATCATGCTCAAAAAATAAGGTAAAAAACAAGTCGTTTAGCCCGGGATTCAAAGTGGATAATATGGACGACAACTTTATGGAGAAACTCTTGAGCCATTTCTATCAAAGAAATCATGTTTGGAAAAAGACATGGTAAAAACATTATTGTATCTAGTTCTAGAGGCAAAGAAGGTATGAGTGATAATAATTTTGTGGACAAGCCCCCCCGACAAGAAAACAACAGGCTGCCCTTGGAAAAAAATGACAAGAAACATAATGTATCTAGGTTGAGGGTCAAGGAGGATACAAGTGCCGACGATTTCATGGACAAATGCCAGGTTGGAAGGAGTATATTCCTAAGTGAATTTGTAGTAAATGCAGCACGATCCTTATTTATGATCTTTATGTTTCTAGATATTCTGTTGGCGTGTTTTTTGTAGCCTAGCAACTTTGTTATCTTTCAATTGGTAATGAGTTCCTTTCAAAATTAGTCGTAAATCCACGAAAAATACTTAAACATGCATGAACCGAAAATTACAATAATCTTAAACTCCAGATAACAACGTACGACATAAATAACACAGAAAACTTAAATATAGTTAAACACCTGAGGTCAGTAATATAATCAACGTCCTCCACGATCTCGTTGACGTTGTCTACGACTTGAGCCACCCTCTGATCCATTTCGTTCTGCATACGAGTAGTGCAACACCTATAAGGTCCTCTTTGCCCACATCGGGCTTCACGATGTACAAGCAAAAATTTGCAGGCTCCTAATATTGCTCGTCATATAGCGGATTGAACATTTTCTATTATGCCTCTAGGTATGCTACC
>JAPQWV010004832.1:0-26000 GCA_027422505.1 Craterostigma plantagineum
GAAATGGACGATCCAAATTCCAATAGCAAACACACCTATTGCCGTGAAAAACTTAAACAGCACTCATCTATCTACGCACAAAACACAATGGGTTACCTCAATGAAGCACAAAACACATTCTCAGTCACCCCAAAAATAATCAGCACCAATGCTCATTTCAATCAAAAAGATCAATTTTTGCCGGATTATTACAGCATCATATCTTTCGTAAACCATAAAAATTAACACTTACCAAAATAGCCTATCCCCAAAATGTTAACCATGAAAGAGGATACAGCTGATCCTTTCAAAAACGTAAATCTATAAGTCAGTGCCTGCAAGCACCCAAAGACTCCTCTCACTTGCCATCGAACACCCATAATAAGAAGAACTAAGAGCTTTGGCTGAATTTCCGTCCCGATAAACCCTCGGACTCGTACAACATGTGATTGATCAGTCCCCTCGCCGCATTATCCTTCAATTGCTGGATTTTATCGGGATCCGTCTCGTGCATGTGCTTCTTAAATTCCGTTCTTACCATATCGACGAGAAGCTCCGTGTTGAATTTCTTTCCGCCGATGTACTTCGCTCGCCGCAAGCATTCGCGATATAATCGGATCGCGTTGTTCGCGAGCTCTGGCGGCAAGGCTGTTTGCAGAGACGGCATCGTTGATTTGGGGATTTTTTTGAGGTTAGGGTTTGAAGAAATGTTCGATTACGGCTTTTTCCTTTTCGGATTTATTAACATTAAAAACGACCTGACAGTTTTTTAATGGGCCTATTTATATGTGTCAGGCCCAAAACAAATGAGCCCAAATAGAAGAACAAGTTGTTCATCGAAGCACTTCCAAATATTTGCGACCGCTCATTCCAAATTATTTTTTGGAAAAGAAAAATCGCTTCAATTCTCGACCCTAATCCACATGATCTCCTGAAAACTGAAAGAGAAAAGGCCAAGAGATGATGAATGATAGCAATAATTCCTTGGATTCGATCGACGACAAATGCTGGGCTGAGCTAATTGATGCCGGCGGCTTCTTGAACGATGTCGTTTTGCCGCCGAGTGATGTTTATTGGAACCTTTACCCAGCTGCGCAAAGGTGATTTGAGTTGTTTGCTGAATACTTCTTTTTGGGCTTATCATCAATTAGTCACAAATTTTGTTTTCTGTTTGTGTATCGTTGATTTGTCGGCTGCTCAATTTTTTTTTCATAGAATGTTAATTCGTCTTTAGCTAAATAGGACCAATGTTTCGTTTTATTTCACGAACGATCATGACAATTTGGAGTGCGTGTGTATTCAACGAAAGCTGATTTCAAACTCTAATCTGAAGTTAGCGTGAACAGTTCCGTTGTTTGTTAAGCTTATTGAGCCCATGCTGCCATTAGGAAATGTTTCTTGTTCTAAATTTCATGTTTTTTCATGACCCAGAAATATGGTGATGTAGAAATACTTATTTTTTCTGTAGTTTGACCCACTATTTTGCCTGGTTCATTGCATTTGGCTGTTGAAAGCTCTGTAAAGAATGGTTTGTCTTGGCATATGATCAAGTATTTTATTGCAGTTCTGGTGCAGCCATTGATCCTTCATTTGGTGGAAATACGTTGGTAAGCGATTGTGCAGAACACGAGTGTTCAAGGAAGAGGTAAGCATCAAAACTCATGATGCTCGCTAAGCTTACTATCTGTCCAATGCATTTGTGTAAGATAAATTTCTCCGATACTGAAAATCACTAATCGACATGAAGTCAATAAACCAAAATCTGCCTATTTTCTGCTACAATGGTAGTATAGATACTCCTCTTGTTTTCTTATTCAAACTTAGTGTCACATGATATATAAAAAGGAGATGAACATCAACAATGATTCAATGCTCTGACTGAAGTTTGTGAGAAGATAGGAAGGGGAAATTTCCAATCACAGTAAGGCTTTCTTCATTCTGTTTACTGTTATCTCCAGGGCACGCAATGACGGATGCAGTGGAGGGAGGACTAAAGCATGCCGTGAGAGAATGAGGCGTGAGAAGCTGAATGAGAAGTAAAATTAGGCTAACATTATTCGAACGTTTCTTAGGCGTTACAAAACTATATGGGAACATCGCTGCTCTTATTAATAATGCTTACGATGATATCAATCTTTCATTTAGGTTCTCGGAACTGTGTGCTGTTTTGGAGCCTGGAAGGCCCGTGAACACCGACAAAATCGCCGTGCTTGGAAACGCCATCAGAGTCGTCAACGATCTTAGGACCGAATCGAAGGAGTACAAAGAGACGAACGAAAAGCTCATGGAGGAAATCAAGACACTAAAGGTTCGAACTTCGACAAACTCGTGAAAAAACACAGCTCCTAGTAGAACAACTCAACTCGTAGAACTCAACCCTTTTGTTAACGACATCGATAGGCTGAAAAGAACGAGCTTCGCGAGGAAAAAATAGCCCTCAAGGCCGAAAAAGAGAGAATTGAGCAGCAGTCGAAGGCCATGTCCATGCCTCACCATGGCTTTGTGCCACCGCCGATGTATCAAAGTGGGCCCAACAAAATGCCTGTGCTTCCCGGCTATGGATTCGTGCCTATGTGGCAGTACTTACCACCTTCATCCCGGGATACTGCGCAAGATCACGAGCTTAGGCCGCCCGCCGCTTAATATCACTGAGATAAGCGTAAATTGATAACATTTTGGTGGTATATTTGCCTTTCATTGAGATTTTTTTTCGTTTTTATTGGTTTTTTAGTTGAACATTATCCATTGACTTCTTTGTACGCCCAAAAAAATCGGGTTTTTTTTTGGGGGGCCTATGAGGTTAAGAACTTGTCCGAATCAGCCTTCGTTGAAATAAATTAGTTGGATGGCCAATGATCGAAGCGAAGGGTGTTACCATTTTCTGATGATCAGTAATTCACAATTTAAGTAAGATTTCATCAGCTAAACATTCTTTTGAAAAAGAATGGATCAGTAATTCTTGATACATAAAATTAGGGGCGGGCGTTCGGGTACGGGTATTCGGGTTAGTTGTCGGGCATCGGGTTACCTGATACTCGATAATTATTAATCGGGTCGGGTGTGAGGTAAATTTACTACCCGATTGGGTTATTCACGTACCAGACAAATCTTTTGGAAAAAAAAATATATAAGTTTTTATACGTAAATATTAAAAACTTATAATTACATATCTAAATATCAATATGTAAAGCGAGTGGTGTTAAAGTTTTAAATAATATTTCGATTAATTTCTTATTTTAATTGCATAATTAATAACATTGTTGGAAAACTCGGCCGGCCGCCTAGGCGCTCGGCGAGCCTGATCGAGGCGAGTACCACCTAATCGGCCATTCTAGGCGTCGGAACCACTACTCGGGCTAGGCGGCCGAGTTATTTTTTTTCTATTTTTATTTTTTTCTGAAATTTTTTTACAATAAAAATATTATTAAGGATATTATTTCTGTAGATAAATAAATCAAATATATATTTAGTTTGCTAATTAGCATATAAAATAAAAAAATGAGTATACCGCCTAATTTTCGCTTAGATACCGCCTACTCCCCGCCTAAGCCGCCTAGGAGCTAGGCCACTACTGGGCGCCCGACTAGCGCCTAACGAGTTTTGCAACATCGATTAATAAGTGATATTTCATATAAAATATGTATATATTATAGTTATTGAAAATAAAGTATTCAAATATTTTAAGTGATATTAATATATAAAATGGATATTTTGATATGTTTATTGAGCAATCGTAGAAATTATTTTTTCCATTCAAAATCGGGTACTCGACGCCGAGTGCTCCAACCCGATGTATGCCCGACAAGCCTGTATTCCCCGTAGATCGGGTCGGGTTCGAATTGTGAAAATCTTAACCCGAAACCGTACTATCCGAACCCGAACTACCCGATCCGATGCCCACCCCTACATAAAATGATGATATTACATATATATTAATATAATATTGGTGATTAAAATCATCGTCATGGATGGCGTCATCATCTTCAAAATTAGGGTCTTTTCAACTCCCACGGCCCTTTATCTGCTGGTACTCATCTTCCCATAGTAAGTCCTATCATTCGGACAGACTTCTACTCTACCAAAGGTACCCACGATTTTCTTACCTTCTTTGTGTATTGCGTGAATAATATGCCCTGTTTCTGAAGCTTCAAAAGTTGGTATTTTTATGACGAGGAAAGTATCACGTCAGAGAAATAGAATCTTCGAAGGCACTGTTATTGTGAAACTTCAGCTCCGTACTAAGTGCAATTAAACTTCCGACCGTATGGGTCGAGGGTTGGTCTATTAAGGGCCAAGGAATTAATTAGGAAAATTTTTTGAAGTCTAAATCAAATCCTCCTACTTACCTAAATTCCCTTTTTGTCCAAATGAATACAGCTTTAATGATTTTTTGAGTTTTGCAGTACTTACGAGCCTGTGAGTGTAATAACAGGCTTTGATAATTATGAATCCTTCGAAAAGGAGGAAACTAGACACTCGTGCCCAGTCGTCGTCTTCACGAGGCGAGGAAGAAGGTAAAAGTACGGGGAAAACGACGCGATCGAAGTCGAACGAATTGGAGAAAAGAAAGATCGACGGCGAAGATGATGCGCAGTTGCCTACTTCCGTGATGAAGATGAAAGAATGGGCGAGCAAACTCTATCAAGACCTGAAGCTAAGTGATGGTGATGTGCAGATGTTTGACACCAAAATAGAATTCAGAAATTGACATGCTGTTTGCCTTTTTTCTTACTTTTTTGTA
The DNA here is from genome assembly GCA_027422505.1 of Craterostigma plantagineum. Classification (NCBI taxonomy): domain Eukaryota; kingdom Viridiplantae; phylum Streptophyta; class Magnoliopsida; order Lamiales; family Linderniaceae; genus Craterostigma; species Craterostigma plantagineum. The sequence goes on from JAPQWV010004832.1 coordinate 4,721, forward strand.
TGAATTCTACGACCGACTTCGTATGTGTTCTTGCAGTCAGTTATCTGGGTTCGATATGTGTTGTTAGTTCCTCGAAGAATTTGAAAATGTTAATTCCTTCTCCAAAGGTTCGATCACAGCAGAAAAATCCTTACTAGTAGCTCTCTGAGCCAGAATATAGATGGAAAACTAAGCATAATAAGCTTAAACAGACTAGAAATCGACAAGAACGTTAACAGATCAAAGAGATGCTTACTCTGTGTTGTTATTACACTAAACATCTCCCCGTTTCTCCTCATTCTTGTGCTGCAACCTGAAATTGTGTAACCCTTCGGCTTTTTGCCTCATCTCAGCGATCATCTCCTCGGTGGTATCGATGATTTGTTTGGGAAGATGAACTTCCAAATAATCTAGCCATTCCCCTAAGGTCATCTTCTCTAAATCGGAGATCAAGTTCCCTCTTACGTTTGCCTGATCTTCTCTAACGCCTGACTTACCAGCGACTTCAGCCTCGCCTTGTTTCCCAACGCTAATCTCTTCAGCATCATAGCCAATATCAGCTCCCTTTTCCAATTCCGCATTAAGGTCACTTTCCAAAATCGGTTCTTTCTCCTCTATAGTTAAATCTGCGACCTTCTTTTTCCTACCCCGCGTGACTTTTCTCGTTTCTTTGACTTCAATCACAGTCGGATAATCATTCCCAGTCTCAGCTGCGTTTTCTAGTTTCCTAGAACTCCTTGTTATTCTCGTGCTAACCATTGCTACTCCTCCCACAACACTGTTTTCCGATGTTGAATTCGTCGAAATCACGTTAGCCTTCTCAGACTTTTTGGTAGCTCTCCTACCCAATCTCCCCCTTTCGATTTCGCCGTCCACGTCTGTGCCTTCGTCGATCTCACTAGCTGAAACTTTGACATCGTTGCTCTTCTTTGAGCTCCTAGTAACTCTCCCGCCCAAATTGTTGCCTCGACTGACCTCAACTTCTTCAGTCCCACCAACATCACTGGTCAAGATTTTCACATCCTCACTCTTCTTCGATTTCCTTACCGCCCTCCCTCTAGTACCAACTTTCTTCTCCATATTTGCCTCCGTTTCTTCAATAATCGCTTCATCTTCTTCGACCTTACTAGTCGAAACCTCAGTAAGCTCACATTTGTTCGAATCGTGCTTTCTTCTTGTTCTTCCTGCAATGGTGTTGCCCACGTTATATACTTCATCTTTCCCCAAATTGTTCACAGCCTCCTCGGCACCCTTTCCTTTTTCTTCACCATCGTCGTTCTGAAGCCCTAACTCCAAATCAGAACCCTCGTCGATCACGCTCAACTCCTTGATTTCCCCCCTTCTATTCCTGACATTCCTCTTCGCATTTCTCCTCGTCAAATTACTCCCATTACCGATGCTACTGTTAGCTTCCCCTCATCTGCGCCGTCAACCTCAACAAACCCGAGTCTAATCGAAGTCTCCTCGCCGATCTTCAACAGATCCCCGTCGGAAATCCTAACTGGAACCGAGCTCTCGATAGCAGTCTCGTTCAAAATGGTGCCGTTCGAAGATCCGAGGTCGGTGACGGCCCAGAACTTATCCGACCCCGAATCTTCGACCCGTATGCGTAGGTGCTTGGAGGAAATCCCGGCGTCTTTAACCGATATTGTGTTGCCGCGCGCGATGCGACCAAGGTTGATGGTGGATCCGAAGCTGAAGTGGTTTGTTTGACCCGATAACTTGCCTTTTTCGAATGCGAGCTTGAGGGCGGGTCCAGCCGCCGCCGCCGGCGGCGGCGGCGGCGGTGGTAATCGAGGTTTTCTGGGTGGCATTGTTAGGGTTTTGGGGGGAGGATTTGAAATGAGATTTGCATTTGAGCGCCAGAGGAGAGAGGAGAAATATGAGGACGACGTCGTTCGACGCTGGATATCTACGAATGGATCCCAATAAGTTGCTATATTTCACTTCAGTCCTAATCTTCTGCTTGTTATTTAAATTCAATACTTATTCCAGATAGTAAATTACATATTCAAATTCTTACATATTAACTAAAAAGATATTTCGATTTAGTTAAAGTGGACCTAATAATTACTTCATAAGTAAAAGCACGATTCAACTGTTGACTGCAAAGCAGCAGTCAAAATTGAGCAGCTTGGTCTTCACTATAAATAGAAAATAATGTTACAACTCGTTATCGAATGCATATTTTATTACTTTTTCCCCCCATTACATCGCTTTTGTTTTCTTCTGATTAAAATATACATACCAAGAAAGAGTCTGTTTGTTCACATCGCTGTATTTAACTTATTGCCCATAATACCGTAGTGGATAACACTCATATCGTCCAATGTTCTTGACCATATCATATATATTTTTCTGTAATTCGAAGAATTTTATATAAATAAATAATAAAGTGTAACATCTAGAAATCAGAATCGCAAAAAAGTCATAATAGATGGGCAGCTCCCAAAATGGACAAAATCCAACAAAATAATCAAACTAGTTGATGATCCGCTCACACTATCCCCCATGTATGTCTATATATACACTCTTCATCACTTCCTCGTTACATCATTCATTCATCAATTCATCTTTCCTTTGGTCAATAAATATCTCTTACAATAATCAAGAATCTCTAATAATGGCTGTCCTAAAATATCACCAAGAAATCAAAGTGAAAGTCCCAGCGAAGAGGATGTTCAAGGCTTTTGTAACGGAAACTGTCGAAAACTTACCCAAAATTTTGCCCAACGCAGTGAAGAGCATCGACATTCTTCAAGGAACTGGGATTGCCGCTGGAACTGTTAGGCAGACAAATTTCGTCCAAGGTTTTATTTTTATCTTTATGTCTTTATCATCATGAAAATAAAATATATAAAAAAGTCAAACACTATTGATATAATGTATTGTTCTTAGGTTACATGAAGCACAGAATCGACGAGCTCGACGTCGAGAATTTCACGTCGAAGTACACTCTGATCGAAGGAGACGTTCTCGGCGACAAGATCGAATCCGTTCAGTACGACCAAAAGTACGAAGATACCCCCGACGGCGGATGCGTTATTAAGATCGCAAGGGAAGTTCGCGTCAAGGAAGGCGTCGAAATCAACGAAGATGAAGTTAAGGATGGAGAGAAGAACGCTCACGCAATCTACGCCCAAGTCGAGGAGTACCTCCTCGCCCACCCCGACGTTTGCGCCTAATCGCAAAAAAATTTCAAATTCGCCGTATATTTCAAAATTTATAAATAAGATCACTCTTCGTCTGTAGGAAGAGCGAAGATTATTTACCGAGTAAATGTTGTTGGTTTTCTGTTATCATGATATGTGTGCTTTGATGTTGCTTTTCTCCATTAAATATTTGCCAGAAAAAAAATAAAACTTCCCTATATTAAAAATATAACCATTTTTATGTTAAATCGGGCGGGCAGAATGACAATGAAAGGCGCATAAACGGCTACAGAACCGCTCTATATAGAGAGAATTAAGTCGACGCTTGATAGCATCGAGCTTAGACTGTAGAGCGTAGACCTCGCTTTGTAACAACGAACGAGTGAAATAAGGCGCGAATACGCAATTACTATCGCATTTTGCTAGCAAGGTCTGCGTCTCGGAGCTTAACGAAATCCAATTTTTTTTTGGCTCCTATTTTCTCAGATGGAGAAGAAAAACTCTTTGTGGGTACATTTATAATGGTTGAATAGAGGATACTAGTTATAATTTAGAGCAAAATGAATAATTCATGATGATTTTGAAGTTAATATGTTGACATCATAGGGTTTGCCCTTTTTTATTGTAGGGCAGAGAAGTGATACCTTTTTATTGAAGATTTTTTATTTAATTTTGTAATCTTGCACCATTTATTCATCGTCGTAAATGTTATACACGCTGGCCCGACGCTTTTAGGTTGAGATAGAAAATTAAATGTTATTTTTCGGAAAAAATGTAACCGAGGAACAAAATAAGAATTGCGCCTAGCAGCTGCTGTAGGGTTTTTGGAGTTCAATATTGAGATCCATTTTTTATGCAGTTTTTCACGATTCACACATAGATAGGTCCAGCCGAGGCATTCATCATAGTTCCCATTACATTCGAATTAGTAATAAAGACAATCAAAGAAAAACATGGGAAAGGGAGAAATTAAGCTTAGGTAGTCGAATTAAATGGTGGTTGTGAAGATTCCAAGTCATGAGTTGTAATTCTCGGCTTCTTCTCTTCGCTTTCACCTTCATATAATAACAATGGAGGACTAGAGCTCATCATCTCTTTGTTCTTGCCCCATAATACTCCATAGAGTCCCAAAACAATTAACACCGACCCTTCAACTCTGTAATGGCAAATAAATAAATAAATTCATTAACGACGAAATATAATATATAGTGAAAAAAAGAAATTACTGTACTTACGTTCCAGCGTACAATTTTTCTTCAAGCAAAGCCCAGCTAAGAATGGCAACTATAACGAGCAGCAAAGGGCTAAACACAGATACGTATAAAGGCCCTTTTCTCTGTATACACCAAGTCATGAGGCAAAGTGCTAGCGCGGTACACACAATTCCCTGAAACTCATTATTATTACAAGGGTTGAACTTCATTTTTCATGCAGATTAAGAGTTAGAACACCTTATGTAAAAGATTAGGGAAGAAAAGACAGTCACCGCATATACGCTCGAAATAACCCTAATGCTCGGAGAGAGCGACCAAGACGAAAGATCGTGGTCAAAGCAGAAGCCAACGACCAAACACTGAATGCTTCCCATTAAACACATCAGAGCCGAGCTTGAGTAGGGAGCATTGTACTTTTGGCTAACTCTTGTCTGAAAAAAAAAATACAAGAAATGGTTAAGGGAGTAATCTCATCTCCATATCTTTCTTTGCAAGAAAAAGAGAAGTGTCTTGATTATTAACTTGGATGATTAGCCACACCGCCCATGAAACTGCGCTGACGATGAGAAGGAAAGGGCCTGAGATTATGTCGACGTGGTTGATCGAATCCTTGGTCCCAGTTTTCTCTGCGTATTTCCAATGTATTTTCGATTGGCCTATGTTCACAGTTGGCCCATGGTAGAACGATAGTAGAAGAGCGCCGCCGACGCATACTATTGTTCCTAGTATTTTGGCATGGCCTGCCTTGCTCTTAAATCCCACCTTCTCTAATCTGTATAGATATTTATATACATTTCCATTTTATTTCGAAGACATAAAACGTTATTACAAACACTTACCCAAAGGGAGCGGCCATGATGAAAGTAACTGCAGGGTTGATATTGCTCAAGGCGCATGCAATCGTTGGAGTTGAATTCTTTAGACCGACGAAGTATGTTATTTGATTCAATGTTACCCTATTTACCAAAGTGTAATACTTATATGTAAGCTTCGTAATAAAATAGGTGATGGTTTATTATACTAGCCATTATTTGTGGAGGAGGAAAGGAAGACTGTACTTACCCGAATATTGAGCATAAGAATATTTGAAAGAGGATCCCAAGCGACATTTTAGGTCGTGTTTTCCTGCGATTTTCGCGATTAATTTTAGATGGGATTTTTCGATTTTACTGTCGAGTTATGTCATGCTTTTTATTGTGTTATTTTTTGTTTATAACATTCATGATTTTGATATAATTAAGGGGGTGAAAGAAATTCCGAAGCACAGCACAGGTGACATGAGCAACCTAAGTGACGATACGATAAATGTACGATGTGAGCTTACAATGTGTCAAGGCTTCCCTCGCATGCAAATATTACATGGAAATTGGAAATAATAATACAGAGAAAGAGAGGAATTCCATCATTAATTAGTTAAAATAGTCAATAGCTGCACACCTCAATGGAAAACGAGTCAATTAAATGAATGTTTTTTCCCCAAAGAACGAGGTCGTCGTCGTTGCTGTTATGTTTATTGCAGCGTGTAAAACTTACTTAACCAATCGTAAATAAACGTGACTGACAAACTAATTTAAGACTTAATAATAGGAGAATAGCCTATACACATACACGTTTACTATTTTCAGAAAAAGTACATTAGTACGTTTATATATTGAAAATATATGTTTCTTAAGAATTTGCAAATAATGATTTTCATTCAATAAACTTGTAAAATGTATTATAAGTTACAAGGTGATCAAGGAATAAGGAAAGCTATAAATATATATATATATATATATATATATATTATAATACAAGACATATATTATAATTAAAATAGCGTGCATACCTCTCCATAAAATAAGCAAAGGGAGCAATAGAGATCGAAGCGAAGATCTGTCGATAAGCAACATGAATGAATGGATTCATACCAGAATCCATTGCAAGCTTCGAAATAATATTCATACCAGCATATCCCAACTGCACTATAACCATGGTCAAGAAAGGCAAGCAATTATCTCCTTCCATTGTTTCTTCTTATATGTATGGCTTTATATAAGTAATAACACTAAGAAGAAGTAGGAAGGAGAAAAAAGAATATGTATGAGGTAAGTAATTATATTGAATGAATTCTTGATTGAGGAAGAAGAGGGGGTGTATTTATATTTGCGAAAGGTGATGTAATTATGACACGGATGAGAGAGAGAGCTATAAGCATAGAAGCCTCACGACTCATACATGTAATGTAATGTGTGCCTACTACGTACGTATATATAGTTTAAATATATGTTTTGTTATGTAATAATGACGAGATTATTAGTAGCAAAACGCCAAAGGGTTTTTGCTTGTTGTGCATGGTTTTCACGCATGGACGTGGTTCGATTGTTGCAATAAAAAGCTACCTTTTTTCAGTTATCGATGATATGTTTGCCAGCTTTGCACATTCATGTCTTCGCATGAAACTTGCCGCAACAAAATTGAACTGCTACGTATTTTTCTTGTTTTCTTGAGAGGAATTTAGGGGGAGAAATACGCTAAAAAATTTTGAAAAAATAACAATTAATTATTAATTAAAGATAGATTGCTGGTGGGTTGTCCTTATTTTGGACTGTTGTTCGTCAACTGCGTGAGATTAACTTACACCTCACAAATAAGGTTTCCAACGAAACACTCGTTTTAAGGCAACAACTTAAATGAACCGTTGATAAAGGTGCAAATTTTAAAAAACAAATTATGAAATGATGATTAAAATGGGACAAGAATGCCAATTAATAAAACCACATATGTACCCTAATATGGTTCCTAATATGGTTAAAATGTATTGAAGCTTAATATATATCTTTCCACGATAGCTTGCGTATATTTCCTTTCAATTGTCGTCACTCAATAATTTATATAATCTTTTGATATTGTCATAGGATAAGGTTGGAGATAGAGCTGGCAAAAAATGCCCCCGGGCTAAGGCCCATCCATGACTATCGTTGTCGGGTGGGTTTGGGACGTATCCATCTGATCCTGTGAATTAGTCCTACTCCTGGAGTGTGTGGCGGTTAGCACATAGCCGGGCTATGAGGGGATACCTCGGGACCCAAAAAAAATGCTCGCGGCCTGCGGCCTGTATATTGAATAATATATGAATAAATAATTTATATATGTTTTTATATTTTTAAATTATGATTATAAGTGGAACTAAGTTTAATAAAATAAATAAATTAATACTAAAAAGTTAGGATTAAATTACAAAATACTTCCGAACTAATAATCTTTTGATGTAAATTTTTCCTCTTTTTTTAACTTTTTTCTTCTTTTATATAATTTTTTTATTTCTGGCGGGGCGGACCTCCCTTTTGGAGGCCCACCAAAAGGCGGGCTCACCCGCGCCCTGCCCGCCAATTAGCGGGCTTTGGCGGGTAATGGGCCGATGGCCCGTTTGACAGCTCTAGTTGGAGAGAACTATGTTGCCTTAGTCAATCCGTTTTATCATCGCAACACAAGGTAGACATTAATTATGTGTCAAATCATTTTATCCTCGTATGTATATTTGTATCCAAGAACACAATTTAGACGATAGATTTCCCTTGGTAATAGAAGTCGTGAACCTCGAATTAATGGGAGAGGTATATATGCGAATATTTTCAAATGGAAAAAAAAAAAACCTGCAAAATAAAATACATCACCGAAACGGGGAATCCCTTTATTTTCTCAATTAAAAATGGAAAAAGGAATATATACCACTACAAACTAAGATTAAGATCCAATTCCTTATGTTCTCCACCATCATCAGCATCAAAGCTTTCATGTTTTGCTCCCTTGGTAGATGTACCTTGCTGAGATTCATTTCCGGCCGCCGCCGGCGGAGGCGGACGCTCAGCCTCAGATCCCTTTTCTCTGTCGGCGAGCTTTAAGCGCTCGTGCAGTTCTCTTGTGCTTTTTACCAATGCGAAGAACTTGTTTACTTCATCCTCTAATAACTCTTCTTTATCTTCTTCAGTGTTGTTGCCGATAGCATTTTTATTCTTATCCTCTATTTTTCTTTTCCTTTTATCTGGTCTGTCCATTTCGAAACTAAGTCTTGTGACGAAAAAAAGGAAACCCTTTATGTATTGTAATAACAACAAGGTTTTATATGAGCCGCTGTCATGGCTAGGCATTTATATCGAACCCCTAAATAAGAAATATATATATGTATATATATATATATATATTAAAAGACAATAATTGACCAAGGCATGGTTCCCATGCGTGTAGCATTCATTACATGACCGAGATTATTACAGCTATTGAGATTTGTCGATTCCGATTTTATACAATGGGTTGCCGAATATAGATATCTAATAAAAGGATGCAATGTCGTGTGTTATTAAACTAGCGATGTTTTAATGCGGAAAAACTAAATTTGAACACATTAGTTTAGGAAACAACTACGAAAATACCTCATGTATGGTTTGCCCGAGCGAGGACAAATACTCTACGGAAGTTTCTAAAATAGTACACAATTATTTTATCTTTTGAACATGTTCACATGATTAGGATTTGTCCATTCGGATTTATATAATGAGTGCCGAATATAATAGGCGGCATCAATTTTTCTTATTCGGTTTGATGTAGTGCATTCAAACTTATGATGAAACAAACTTTAATGAGTAGCTTAATTTAAACTCTTAACATAATAATACTAAGGAAACAACGACGAAAATGGCTCTAGTTGGCCCGAAAAAAACTATAGCGAAGTTTTAAACTTATACAATTTCACAAGTATTATATCTTTGGAATATGTAAGTATCACATTTTAAGATCTCAACCTAACATGGTTTAATGGAATCTGATCTTGCTTCATACACAATGTCGATGATTATGTCATGGCTGACGTGTATTACGTTGCATATTGATGCTGTCTTGCTTTGACCGTTGGCTTATTCAAACAGAGACTTCTTCGAATGAGATTCTCTTTCTTTTTTCCTCTTATTTTTTTTCCCGACAGATAATTGTACAAATCGATGTCTTCGATGGACATGATTTTTCTGTTTAGCACCGTTGGCAAAATGTGGTCCACCCAAAAGTAGCCGATATATAAGGGCCCTATTAAAAGCCTATATATTGGTATTATTTCAAATATTTTACATCTAATATGAATTTGAATTGAGTTAGGCTTTCTAATCCAATACAGTGTGGCATATATGCCAAACTAAAAGTCCCACACCTAAATTTAAAAGGAAAAATTGATAGGTTTATAAGCTTGTGTGTTCACTCCCTCTATTGCTAATTGGTTTTAGAGATGAACCCCACAAGCTTATACCGGGTTGGATTTGGGCTAGAATTGAGTCTGAAAAAATCCCTGCAAATCCCAATAATAATAGGTTTCTTTCTTCCCCAACATCGCCACTACTCTACGCCCCAAGCCGACAAATCATCCGAGGTAAATTTTTCTAAAAGTTCTCGAAGAATGTCATGTAAATATTTACCACCGTTGTTTATTGACCCGCTCGAATACTAGCAAGTATACTAGGTCGTGCAAGTAGTATAAAACGGACGTAAATTCGAGTATCGATCCACGAAGATAGCTCGAGTAATTTTAAAATACAATTCTAACTTATATAAATAATTATATATTTTTTCTCTTGAATTAAAAACACAAATAAACAGCTATAAAACGATTACGATATTAATTGATGACAAACGTGATTAAAGCACATATTTCGGCACGAATTATTCTACGTCTTCATGCAATCGACTTTATCTAATCAATACGATTTTAAGTTAAGGTAGAAACTCCTAACATACATGCTACCCGCTCTCGCGTGTATAGCAACCCTATGCGAGAGTGAACCAATCAATTATATCTCCATATGACTGTAGTTACTCCGCACGCATTCGGCTTTATGAATTTCCCCGAGTCTAAGCGTTTTCGATGCCTAAAGTCTCGGAAACCTCACGGACGAAACCGATTCCATCTCTGGTCGGTTTTACATCGTGGTGTTCAACCCTTTAATTCTAACCGGTCTAATCTCCTCTCGGTTTCATAAACCAATCAACAAAACAAGCATATGACGATCAATCATACGCATGCATTAAACTCAGAGAAGAACACATAACTTTCACATACGATTAAATAAAGCACGATAACATTGGTACGAGTTCATAATCCGGCCTAATAAGGCCTTAACCACAAAACGACTTATGCTAACATATTAATTAGCGAAACCAACAAAGGTTCAAATAGAGACATAATTAAAACACTAAAACAAAAGATAAAATAATTACGTCCCTCGCAATACTTTCGTCGAACAGTTGGTGGACGACTTTTCTTAATAGCACCTAGCTCCAACACGCCCTCTCAAACAGCTCAACCGCAGAAACCCCAAACTCGCAGCTGCCCAGCGGATATGACACAGCAGCTCACAGACCTCAACCTCTCGGCTCCTCTCTTCGCGCGGAATTCTTTTTCTGTTCAAACTAGGCCTCTTTGCGTCGTCGCAATTTCTCAGCCGTGTGTATATGGCTACCTTCTCTAATTTTATTTAAGCTTTGGAGGTGTGTGTTGGGTGAGGTAGTGAGTGTACGTATGTGAGGTGTAAGTTTGGAGAAACCCACCAGAGCAGCCTGCTTGATTTTCTGTATGGCCTTAGCTCCTTCAATATTGAGTGTTCTGCCAATTGATCGTCTAGGTGGCCTCGAGCGTGAGCTTTGAGAGGATGAGAAGATGATATGCGTCTTTCTGTTTTTAGCTCCGTACCCCCCCCTCCCTTCATTTCTCGATTGGTGGTTTATATAGAGCGGTGAGGTTGCTTGCTCTTTTTTTCAGCATATCTATCGTGTGGGTCATAAAATTTCTATAGTCGTACCAAATCTCACGCTTGCAATCTTCAGCTGCCGATACACGGGTCTCGAGGGGTGGCTATGGAATTGATGTTAGCTTTCAATCCTTGCTTCGTCTCGAGAGGTGGCTGTTTGTGGACTTTCTGTACTTCGATTGAGTCTGTATTATTAGATCTTATCTTGTATTTACTTAGTTGCAACTTTCATATGATTGGTCAAGATTCACGTGATGTGGTTGCTTTCTTTTGTGGAGTCTCGCTTCCTTATATCATTTGTTTATTTTGTGGGCCCCACCTCTTTCAATCCATAATTTCATCATGCCATTTTTTCATCATTTGGTGGGCTATTTCGTGAGTCGTGACTATACCTCACAAACAATTCCACGTCCAACTGTGACGATCCATTTTCTTGAACGTAATTCTGATTATTGTCTAAAACTTCTCTGTCTTCGGTTCATTATGCCTATAATACAGAAGTGACAATAAAGAATAAGATATTCCAGGTTGTTTTAGACTAATAACGATCAAATTACAAGTTTACGGGTATATTAATTGCGTAAAATTCTAACTTATCATTTATTACTTATTATATGTCGGGCTCATATATGAGTTAATTCATAATATCTGTTATTTCCATTTCAGAAGCACTGCAAATGGGTGATTCTAAGAGGATGGATGTAACCCTGGGCTCGTTTGATATGTGTGTATAGGTGATTATGGGGTGAGTATGAATAAGTTACCTCGTGTTTGTTATCTGTGTATAGCCATACATGCCTTGTATGGTTATACATGTATATTACAAGGATTTTAATTATATGGCTTGTATATGCATACCTACCTCTAAGTTGGTATGGAGTGTGTGGCACTAACCCATACATACCTATACACACCTCAAACATATCTATCAAACACAATTTGTATCATTACACAAATAATTAAGACACACATATCAAACATGTTAAAGCACAATATCAACAAAATCCGTGTATAGCCATACACAAATAACTTATACCCATATAATCTATTAACTTGGATATCAAACGACCCTGCTATTGAGAGTTTTATGTCTAATCAAGAGTATTATAGGGCAATTTCTTTAATTGGACAAGAAATGATGCACGATTGGATAGAGATTGTAATGGGAAGTACCAGAAAAGATATTTGTTTTTTGAGAGGGCACACTGACTCTCGTTTCTTGTGTAATCTGATACTGAAAAAAACTACTATCCACATGCACTAGCCATCTTACATATAAAAGAAATTGTAACATTAAAAAAAACTGCTAATAACTGCTCAATCCCTCCTAGTTCGAACCATGCTGTATTTTGCATCATTTTCCCCCGCCAAGAAAAGATTCATCCTCGAATCTGTTTACCTCTTCAGTTATCACCCCTATGTCAAATGTCTCATTCTCTCCATCTGTAAGATATGGAGACAGATCGGCCACGTTAAAAGTACCCGAGACATTATATTAACCTGGCAAGTCGACTTTGTATGCATTATCATTGATCCTTTCAAGCACCCAAAATGGTCCATCGGCACGAGGCTGTAGCTTACCTTATCGACCAGTAGGAAATTGCGCCTTTCTAAGATGAATCCAAACTGATCTCCTGCTTTGAAGACCACCTTCTTGCGGCGTTTGTCCACTCACTCTTTATATTTCTTGTTCAAAGTTTCAATTGAGTTCAAACCTGCGAGTGTACTCTCTTGATGTGTTCGGCGTGTTCTTCAGCATCACCACTGAACTGTCTATCAACTGGTAACGGTGTGAGCTCGAGAGGTGTAATTGGATTAAATCCATACACAACCTCAAAGGGACTTTTATCAGTGGTTCGGCTTCGCGATCGATTATATGTAAATTCGGCTTGTGGCAAGGCGAGATCCCATTGGCGTGGAGTATCACCTACTAAATTTCTCAACAGATTTCCCAAACTTCGATTGACCACCTCCGTTTGTCCATCAATTTGGGGGTGGTGCGAAGAGCTAAACTATAGTTGAGTGCCCAGCTTTCGCCAGAGAGTGCGCCAGAAATAGCTTACGAACTTCACATCTCGAGCAGAGGTGATGGTTTTAGGCACACCATGCAATCTGATAATTTCCTGCAAAAACAGATGTGCCACAAGCGAGGCATCAAAAGTTTTGTTGCAAGCAATGAAGTGCGCCATCTTTGAGAATCGATCCACCACCACCATAACAGATTCTTTGTTCCTTTGAGTTCTAGGTAAGCCGAGGACAAAATCTAGGCTGACATCTTCCCATGGGGCTGCAGGGACGGGTAGGGGAAGATATAAACCCGCATTGGTCCCCCGAGTTTTGGCCAAGCGATAGGTGCGGCACCTTCCCACAAATCGAGACACATCTCGCTCCATTCTAGGCCAATAAAACTGATCTTGTAACCAAGCTAGCGTTTTATCGACCCCAAAATGTCCCGCCAGTCCTCCAGCATGTCCCTCCGTGATGACGACCTCCCTTAAAGAACACTTAGGAACGCATAGCCGATTGCCTTTGAAAAGAATCCTTCTTGTCGAACAAACAGTTGATAGGGACGTGAATCACACTTCGACCAGATTTCTGAGAAATCAGGGTCATCCGCATATAACTCCTTGAATGCATCAAATCCGACCACCTGGAATCGCATGGTTGATAGTAAAGAAAACTTCCGACTTAGGGCATTCGCCACCTTGTTTAATACTCCGGCCTTGTGTTTAATGGAGAAACTAAAAGCCTACAAAAACTCAACCCATTTGGCATGCCTCGGTTTCAGCTTGTGTTGTCCATGATATATTTTAATGCCTCATGATAAGAGAATAGAATAAACTCCTTGGAGATGAGATAGTGACGCCAATACTCGAGGTTTCGTACTATGGCATAAAATTCTTTATCGTAGGTCGAGTACTTGAGCTTAACCTCATTTAATTTCTCACTAAAAAAAGAAATTGGTCTACTCTTTTGACTCAAGACACCACCAATTCCCACACCAGATGCATCACAGTGAACCTCAAAAACTTCTTCAAACTCTGGTAAAATCAGAACGGGTGCCTCCGTTACCCTTTTCTTAAGAGATTGGAATGCGTCCTCCGCCTCTTTGGTCCAAGTGTATTTACCTTGATCACAGCGCTGAAATTGCGAATGAATCTCTGGTAGAATGAAGCTAAACCGTGAAAACTGCGAATTTCACGGATATTTGTCGGCGTTGGCCACTGTACGATGGCATCCACCTTGGCTGGATCCATTCGGATACTTTCCTTTGACACTATATATCCGAGGAACATCACCTCGCTAGAGAAAAAAGTGACACTTACCAGTATTGGTATATAGTTTTTGTGCTCGGAGAACCTCGAAGACTCGTCGTAGGTGTTCCAAGTGCCGCTCTTCTGTTGAACTGTACACTAGAATGTCGTCAAAATAAACAACCACAAACTGACCAATGAAAGAGCGAAATATCTGATTCATCAGTCGCATGAAAGTGCTGGGCGCGTTAGACAACCCGAACGGCATCACCCTCCACTCGTAGAGGCCATCCCGAGTCTTGAAAGCCGTCTTCCATTCATCGCCAGGTCAAAGTTGGATCTGATGATACCCACTCCGTAAGTCAATCTTGGAAAAAAAGGTTGCTCCATGTAATTGATCAATGAGATCGTCAAATCGTGGAATAGAAAAACGGTACTTGATAGTGATTTTGTTAACGGCCCGACTGTCAATGCACATCCTCCATGAACCGTCCTTTTTCAGGACCAATAACGCCGGTACTGCACATGGGCTCACACTCTCTTGAATATAACTCTTGTTTAACAAGAGTACTAACTTGCCTCTGTAGCTCTTCGTGCTCTTTGAGACTCATGCGGTAAGCGGCTTTATGAGGAATAACAGCCCCAGGCAGAAAATCAATGCAATGTTGTATGCTCCTCATAGATGGTAATCCCGACGGCAAATCTGATGGTGCAACATCAGCGAATTCTTCCACCAATGATAGGACCTGTGGGGGAAGTTCGGGACCGTCACCATTAGCCTCCACTACTACCAACACAAACACCTCAGCGGTCCTTTTCACCTCATTCTGAAAGTTGATCTGAGATAGTAAGTGGATGTTGACCTCTTTTCGCAAATCTGAAGGGCTCAGGGTGATATATACACCATCCTTCTGAAAGGTGTAGATGTTTTTGAATCCATCATGCTTTGTCCTTCTATCGAACTGCCATGGTCTGTCCAATAAATATGGCATGCGTCCATAGGAACAACATCGCACCAGACCTCATCGGTATACTTCTTTCCGATTGAAAATTTCACTAGGCAACGCTTTGACACCTTTACCTCATTATCCTTCTTGAACCAAGACAGCTTGTAGGGTCGTGGATGGTCTTCGGTGTTTAGCCCCAACTTTTCCACCATCGTCTTGGATACCACATTTTCGCAACTGCCCCCATCAATAATCACATTACAAACCTTACCTCCACTAGTACATTTGATGTGGAAAATATTATGTCTCAGCCATGACTCGTCTTCGCTAGCAACAACACTTAAAGTTCTTCTCACTACCAACGATTCTCCAGAATCAACATAAGTGATATCTTCGTTTTCTAATGGAGGGTTCTCATCGTCGTCCTCGTAATCATCGTATATTGGGTTCTCGTTTTCTGTAACCAGCTGTTAGGGTAGTCGGCAATAAGGTGTCCTAGACCTTGATACTTATAACATCTTCTGTTCGTCGTGGATCCTTCCCTACTAGTATGCCCTTTTTCTGGATAAACTTGGGTAACTCGAGTTTGAGTTGCTGTAGACTTATGGTTAGGCTTCAAAGGAAACGATCTCGTCTCAGTTTCAGTCTTCGAAAAGCGATCTTGAGGCTTAGAATAATTGCTCATTTTCTTTTGCTGCGATTCGACTCTCAACGCAAGTATACAGACATCGTCATACGAGTAGTATTGTTGTAGGTACACAACATAATATATGTCCTGTTTCACCCGGCCAAATATCGAGCAACAATTTGTTCATCCCCCTCAACCAGGTCATCGCATTCGCAAGATATCAAACTCGTTAGTATACTGCTCCACCGTCAGACCTCTCTGCTTAAGATTATGATACTCAATAAAAGCTTCCTACCTGTACTGGATAGGTAAGAATTTGGCCATTAGTTCCTTTTTCATTTTGCTCCAAGTTTGAATCTTCGGCTTTCCATCTCTAATACGCTGATTTTCACATGTTCCCACCAAATGGAGGCATGTCTCCTCAACTTTATGGCTACCAACTTAACTTTTTGACCATCTGTTAAACTTTTTACATCAAAAACCCGCTCGACGTTGTGTTACCAATCCATGAATTTATCAGGATGCGATTTGCCTTCAAACTCCGGAATCTCAATCTTCATCCTGAGGTTTTGGAAGGATTGTCGAAATCGGTGATGCCGCCTCCGATTTGGAATTCCCCACGGGTTACATTCGCCATCTTCATTGGCTGATTCAGATGAATCACCAATGTTCTGCTCTTCTCCTTCTTCACCGTTTGTGGAATCCAACCTTGCTTGTGCAAGTTGGCGCTCTAACTCTCGAATCCGTCTCCCCATTGCTGCGATCTCCAAATTCCGTTGATCTCGATGGCGGTTTGGTGGTTCCTCGTTCTCAAGATCGACGACTCCACGACCTCGACCTCGGCCCCTGCCTCTACCACGACCGCGGTTCGCATCGGCCATTGGCTCTGATACGAAATGATGCATGATTGAATAGAGATTGTAATGGGTAATACCATAAAGAGATTTGTTTTTTGAGAGGGCACACTGACTCTTGTTTCTTGTGTAATCTGATACTGAAAAAAACTACTATCCACATGAGCCATCTTACATATAAAAGAAACTGTAACATTAAAAAAAAAACTGCTAATAACTGCTCAATCCCTCCTAGTTCGAACCATGCTTATTTTGCATCAAGAAATCTACAATCTTTCAAATAACGGTTACATTTGTCAATTGTATGAGCACCTCTCTCTTTAATGCCAAGTGGGAAGGCAAAGATTACGAGAGCAAGTCTCTCTATCGCTTCTAGGGTTATCGAAAGAGATTGGACCGTAGACGATGGTTTTTATTACACATTTCATTTCGATGTTTAGTGTTGATGAAGCGAACAAAGTGTCGTTGCTTGGCTGGGCCAATTGTTGTTATAGGCATTCACGGACCAGAACTCTTCACTTCTTCAAGTTTAGGGCAGAGCACAGCCATGGAAGTTCCACCGTATGCCTCACTCCCCTTTATATACTCGAGTATGAAATTGCAGGTGGTGCGTGTAATTTTTCCATGCTTTAAGAAAATGTTACTTGCGTATGTATAGGTGGTACATGCTACTGTTACATTATTTGAGTTGACCAATGCCTTCGCTTGATTTTTGAAGTGCTCTTTTTTTTTTTTTTCCTTCGAGTTAGCACGAGCAATGAAACACTGCGTTGCCGAAACACTTGACCTTATTCACGACGGCATTCTTAACGCTCGATTCGCCGTTGGAAAAACTCGGGTCGTTTTGGTCATAAAACGAAACCTTCGATCTGTCCATTGCGTTGATTTCAGGAGCTTGATTTAGAGTCTTAGGACCCGAAAGTGCCCACTGCATCGCCCATATTGCGAGAGGCCTCATGTATATAAGCGACCTGAAGTGCCCATCCGTTGTCCAACCTTCAGGCGTCTGAAACGAGTATCTGCACCATCCACCCAAAACGTTAACACCATTTTACGCTTGCGCATTGCGAAATAAAATCCCATTCAAACCCAAAACCCACAAAAAAGACGGTCTAAAACCAACTGACAATATGGCAAAATTAATTTTAAATTACGCAATTCAGAAACGTTATAAGTTGAAATCCTAAATTTTGTCCCAAAAATTGCTTAATTTTGAAAGCTAATGCACATATAACGCTACCCCTAAGTTCACCATAGCCCTAAATTATAAGCTGGAGCCTTAGAATTTAGGGCAAAATCCATTTAACCGAAAACTAGTAAAGCCAAACCCACATGGGGTCCATTCTAAAACCAAATGAAAATAGATATTGTATATAGCCCACTAAGCTCCTATGCAGGTTATACACTTCATTCGTGTGCGTGATCGTAACTTTTCCTAATCAAACACGCAAAGCATACACGAAAGAAAAAAGAATTAACTTCCGTCCTCATACGGACAAGTTACTTTTAAAGTTATGCAAATTTATGGGCGTTATGCTGCAACCCTATATTTTGTTCATAAATTGCTTAATTTGAAAGCTACTCTCCATGTAATGCCACTCCTAAATTTGCCTGAACGCTAAAATTTGAGGCAAAATCAGGACTACAATGTCCTAAACTGCTCACTTCCGAAAGTTATTCTCCGCGTATCGCCAGACCCTAAATTCGTCGTCCCTATAATGCCATCACCCTAAACTAGGGACTAAAAACATTACTAGCCAAAAAATAACTAAAAAAAAAACGCGTACCCGTAACCTTCCTCCGACCACCCGGCGACGAACACGCCCTCGGCCGCCGCGAACCCCTGCTCGACCATCCCGGCGTGTATCATCGTCGCCGCCACCGCGTACGTCACCCCCGTCCAAATCTCCCTCGACTGCATGCAGGTCTCATCAACCCTCCCGCTCGGCCACATCCCGTTGGATGCACCCATCTTCCCGCCCTTCACCTTCATCACGTTGAAGTCGTAAACCTTCTGCAGGGCGCTCCTAATCTTAAACCCCTCGAACAGGTCTGGCAATCCCGAGGCCGCCGCGTACCACTGGCCCGCCAGCTGGTCAGCCTGTATCGAAGCGCTCCCCCCGTCGTAGTCGAAGTACGACCCGTTCCAGAGCTTCTCCTCGTAAACCGCCCTAGCCCTAACGAGCCTCCGAGCGAACCCCTCCGCACGGGCCCCGTCCCCGAGCCGCGCCGCCATGGCCGAGGCGGCGGCTAGAGACGCGAGCCAGAGCGAGCCGCAGTAAGCGCTCACGCCCCGGACCGTCCACGCGTCGTATGTCTGGTCGGGGAACCCGTCGTTCTCGATCATCCCGTCCCCATCCCGGTCGAACCGGTCCATGTAGTCCATGGCGGCGCACACCGCGGGCCAGACGTCGGCCCCGAAGGAGTAGTCGCCCGTGGCGGCGAAGTCGCGGTACGCCTGGAGGACGAACTTCGGGTTCAGGTCCTTCCATCGGCTCGTGTCGTGGATGTTGTAGGCGTTCATCTCGTGCCACGGGTCGTGGGTCCCGAGGTCGTGGGAGACGGCGCCTTTGACCTTGCGCACGCCGTGGGTCCCGTCGGCGAGGAACTTGACTTTCCTCAGATCCTCGGCGAGGACGGCCCGGGCGAACTCGCGCTGTATGCCGAGCTCGATTTGGGGGAAGAGGGCGAGGAGGGCGAAGGAGGCGTAGAAGTGGACGTCGTAGGTGCACCACATTATGTACTCTACGCCCTCGAGGTAGAGGAATTTGCCCACGTCGGAGGAGGTGGAATTCGTCTCTCGGGCATTTGCGCGAACGCTTGGGGTGTCGTCTTCTTCTCCTCCTCCGTCTTCGTTGCATTCATTTCCGACGATCGACGGGTCGTCGTCGCCGGAGGTGTCGGAGTTGCTGGGCGTGGCGGCAATTGCGGCGGCGGCGGCTGATTTTTCGGCCGCTTTTTTGGCTTTTCTCGATTTTCTTTTGGATTTTTTGTTGTTGGGACAGCCAGAGTCCTCGGCGGGTATGCTCGATTCTGCAAAGGGAAGACCCATTTTTTTAGCAGTAGTAGAATATTTCTAGGATAATAACGAAGAGAAGATTATATTTTTCGGTGGAGAATCAAGGACAAAATGAAGGAATCAAAGGAAAAGATTGGTACCCACCTGTCCAAACTGTTCCGCCAGCGACGAGGAAATAAAGCTCGTTAAACAGCGTGAATTTGTACCTGATACAGAAAGAAAATCAAACCGCGATTGAGAGAGATGAACGAATACGTTGAAGGAAGATGAAGAGAGAAGATAGAATCGACGTGCCTACCATTCAGGTAATCGTTCGTCTTTGAGAATAGGGTTCTGCCACTTTTCAATCTCTTCTTCCCACAGCGTATAATCTGTGATCAGACATCGAATCGAATGACGAGTTTCGAAGTAAATTCAAGAGAGTCGAAGCATAAAAAGAAACTCACTGGTCAATGCATCGTGGACCAAGTCCTTCGCTGCTGTTTCTGAAGTTCCATAGTATTTAGTGTACCTCCTGAGCATCGTCACATCGTAAATAAACTCCCATTCCAAACTGCAACTAACGTAGGGGGAATTTAACAAAAGAGCCATCGACGTCTTACCTATGGTATGACTTTCCCTTGGAAAATTTGACCATAGGAGAAGACCAAGAAACAGCAAATGCGATTGTGCTCTTTCCATGGGGTTCGACCCATGTCGAGGCAGTAACCGCAGCGCAATAAGTATCCCCCGGCGACGAAGGCATGGTGGGTCCCTTATCGAAGTTCTCCCTATCAAAATGCCCGTCTTGGACCATTTTGCCCCACATATCCTTTGCATTTACGATGCTTCCATCGTCGAGGCCAAAGCAGGGCAGAACGGACACTTTCACGTTCTGAGTTTCGGATGCTGCGATTGCGTAGGTCACTGGAGGATTATCTTTCGCCGTCCTTGAAGAAATAACACGAGAGGAATTTCAATTTTTTGAACGATTCGTTGGCCTTTTTGCTTGAGCGTATGGAATAGAAAGAAGCGCTAGTGGCTTACTTGTGATGTAGAAGCACGCCAGAAACTCCATCTTCGCCGCTATGAAATGATTCGATGAAGGGGAAGAATCACAGTAAGTTAACAAAACAATAACAAGATTGCAATGCACGAAAATGATTTGTAGCGTATTCTCACATAAATGGCTCGTTGACGTGATCTCCCGATAGATGCGAGATACCTCCAATAGAATTCTAAAGTTAGGGAATTAGCGTATGATTAGTAATTGAATTGGGGTATCATTATACATATATAGGGAGAAAAGGAGGCTCACCGCCCAGCTAAATAGTAGGCTGACTTTCGCCCTCTCTTTTCCAGTATTTACCAACTGCATTGGACATTTTAAATCTAAGCAGTTATACCATTATGATGAACACAGTTACTATGTCAAATTAATTGATTAGAGAAGATCGAGGAAAATTGCATACATTGTAAACAAA
>JAPQWV010004833.1:0-26000 GCA_027422505.1 Craterostigma plantagineum
TTCAAATTACGTGGAATAGACGATAACAAATTACCCAAAAATCCTAGCGCATAGACGATAACAAATTTTCCCTAAATCGTGTAAAAAAGAAATACCTATAACATAGCAAAAAATAACAAATGTCTTATGGTTAATAACAAATGTTGACTTATAAGTAACACGTCGCTGAAAGGTAATAACACATTGTTTGTCGTAAATAACATATTATGTATACAACTAATGGATCGGGGCAAAAAGAACGAAAATTCCAAACGACACTAAAAAAACAGATGAAAAATGCGTAAATCTCATCGTTATTGACTCAATAAGGTAAAATAGATCTCAATTTCTCATGGGTACGTCGAATTTATACCGATTACTTGCAATTTATGTCGATATCTAGGTTCGATTTACCATTATATTCTCAATACGCTAAAACCGCATTAAATGTCGGTGTTTTTGACCCAATCGACTAAAAATCACGATGTTAATGTTGAATCGTGGTGTAAATAAAGTCATTTGTGTTTTATTAGTGAAATCTATGATTAAGCAAATAAAAATTTACGTCATAACACAAAGATGATAACTGATAACATATGGACATATTTTCATGACGGATTGATCTATGCTGATAACACGTAGTTCGGAATTTTCTAGAAGCTTCGCGATGCATCTGGATGGTTCTGTGTGGTCAGTGAATACCACCATGATTGACTCGTTATGTATTAACACATTTTCAGAATAAAATACCTCTTCCTTATGTTAGCGAAATCAAGAAAAGCTTACGTTTTAACACAAAATAGTGGACTGATAACGGATTATATTGTTGTCAATAACACTTCACCATTTCGATAATTTCGATCGTTGATGCACTTATTCCAGAAGGTGTAAGATTTTCATAAAGGAAAATATATAATTTGATGAATTTAAACCAAAGAACTCACTGACAAATCAAATTTTATTGACGTTGAGGTTAATGGTCCAATGTTGTGGTTGTTTGTCATGTAACCAAGGTCCCCTTCGTTGCAAACATAGAGTATACTTCATAATGTGAAATGTAACATTAAAAATTATATCATGAAACAGCTCTAATTTCGATATTACATCATAAGCAACATTTATAAAACATAACCCTAAACCCTAAACTCAAAACCCGAACCCCAAAACCCCAAACCTTGAACCCCCAAACCCCGAACCCCTAACCCCAAACCCTAATTTAAAACTATAAACACTAAACATAGAAACCCTATTCTGAAAACTAAAATTGGTAACGCTTTACTTCATAACTGTAACACATTATTTTAAGCAAAAAATTGATATTCCCGCCAATAGTCCCCTGAAATTCCCTCCCAACAGTACGCTGAAAAATTAAGATTCCCTCCTAAACTAATAAACACAAGTGTTCCTTCCAATAACATATACAAACTTACGGGTACCACTTTATGCTTTTTCCGAAAATAATTGCGATGCCCGCCCAAAAATACTGCAACCCACTTTAATCGTCAGAAAGGTAATAACAGATGTTGACTTAGAAGTAACACGTTGCTGGAGGTTAATAACGCATTATCTGTCGTAAATAACATATTCTGTATAAAGCAATGGATCGGGAGGGAATATAACGAAAATCACAAACGATACTAAAAACGGATGAAAAGTGCATAAATCTCGGCGTTATTAACTCAATAAGGTAAAATAGACCTCAATTTCTCATGTGTACCTCGAATTTATACCAATTAGTTGCAAGAAACGGATATTATATTTTCCCTAAATCGTGTAAAAAAGAAATACTTATAACATAGAAAAAAAATAACAAATGTCTCATGGTTAATAACAAATGTTGATTTAGTAGTAACACGTCATTGAAAGGTAATAACGCAATATCTGTCGTAAATAACACATTCTGTATACAAGCAATGGATCGGAGGGAATATAACGAAAATAACAAACGACACTAAAAACGGATGAAAAGTGCATAAATCTTGGCGTTATTAACTCAATAAGGTAAAATAGACTTCAATTTCTCATGTGTACCTCGAATTTATACCAATTAGTTGCAAGAAACGGATATTATATTTTCCCTAAATCGTGTAAAAAAGAAATACTTATAACATAGCAAAAAATAACAAATGTCTTATGGTTAATAACAAATGTTGACTTAGTAGTAACATGTTGCTGAAAGGTAATAACGCATTATCTGTCGTAAATAACACATTCTGTAACAAGCAATGGATCGAAGGGAATATAACGAAAATCACAAACGACACTAAAAACGGATGAAAAATGCATAAATCTCGGCGTTATTTGTAACGACCCTACTTTTCTAATTAGGATTAGTGGCGGATTTCCGCAACGTAAGCCGCGGAAGACCCATTAAATTAAAACTTTTTCCTAAATAATATACATTAATAAAATAATCTGTCTACAACGTCATTACTATATATGGGCCGAAGCCCCAAAATGTCAAAAGGAACAAAAGTTCTTAAGCCGCTCCACAGGTCTTCATCCATGTACCGCCCCGCTCTCAAAAGTCCGTGGAGCACCGCCACCAGCCGCCTCAGTCCTGACGCGTATCCGCGTCAGACTCAGTACCTACAACACGTAAACACTGAGCGATTTGCCCAGTAGGTGAATAAAATGCATGTATGCAAGTGCGCACTCAATCCCAATCCCAATATCTCACATGCCAGTGTACACTCTTTCTTTTCTCACATCCTATCTCACATATATCGCAATACATAGAGCCCTGGTCAGGCTCGGCACCAATATATGTATATATATATATACAATAAATATCATGGGTGGTCATAAAGTTCCACCCGTATCCAACGTCATGGGTGCCAAGCACCCGTATCCTCTGGGTGATCACACCCGTATCGTGGGCGGTCAGACCCGTATCAGTACAATGGGTAAACGTACCCGTATCCTCAGGTGGTTTTGCACCTCGAATTGACCACGTTCGAGTAGACAGATCGTTCACGTCTGTCTCCCACCAATCCCAGGTAATCACACCTGTATCATGGGCGGTCAGACCCATATCAATACCATGGGTAAATATACCCGTATCCTCAGGCGGTTTTGCACCTCAGATCGACCACATCCGAGTAGACAGATCGTTCACGTCTGTCTCCCGCCAATCCCAGGTGCCATGTGAGCCCAACCTCAAACAAACTCAAAATAATCTCGATCTACCCCACTTTCCAACACGTCGAGTCATCACCGTCTCAATACGGTGGAAATCATCTCTCAATCTGTCATGATATGCATATGCTATGCATATAATCGTAAAAACATGAAAATCATAGTTCGCATGAAATTTATGTAAAACACGTAAAGCACATAAATCACATAAGTTATGAAAGTCATCGAATCACACAAAAGCATATAATACACATTTGTGTTTACGCATTGTAGATGGATAATCCACCTACCTGTCCTCCTGCTACAGTCAAATACGAGATCCGCTGAAGTCCCTAACGATGGATCCTCTGAATATAATAATATTATTAGTATATGTGCTAATTCTCGAAAACCCTAAAATTATTGAAACCTAAAAATAATAATATTCCTAAAGATATCCAAACCACATTAATATCCTAAAAATATCGAGACCCCTTGAAATGTCGAAACCTTTGTTAAATTAAATATCGAGATATCTAATAAAATGTCGAGTTCTTTTATACAACAAATGTCGAGCTGTTGTTGAATTGCCTAGCTGATAGAAGTCGAGCCTACAAATGTCGAGACCAATCATTGTAAAATGTCGAGACACATAACTGAGAAAGGAATAAATGTCGAATTCCTTAACATACAAATATCGAGACATGGATATATAAAAACCCTTACTAAGTATCTAATGTCGAAGTCTTTGTAGGGAACATCTCGACTTTAGTTGATGCCTTTCGACTTCTTTCTTAAGTTAATATATACTCATATGTCGACATTCTTACAAAATATCGAGACTTCTATAAAATGTCGGGACCTTACATATCGATATTTACATATAATTCGACATATTCAAATCCTCATCACACCTTTCGACATCTTTTGTAATTTATCTCGAATATATCTCGACATTATCTACTGTATCTATCGAAATCTCCTTGTTATACACCCCGATTTCTAGGTAATACATATTTCGGAAATCCTTCTACTACACTAACTTATTATTCCTTTCGAATATAACACCATATCTAGAACTTCTGGAATTCGTGGTTTCACTCAAAAACCCTAAAACATCCATAAAACACTTTCATGAACATCACTTTAAACACTTATTAACCTAGATCGAAACTTGAGTTTTCTATAAATGCTTTAAAGCCAACAGCTTCATAGATTTGATATTAACCATACATTAAAGTTACCTAGTTCATGTAGTATCATGAAAAACTTGCTAATACCGAAAATACATAAAGCATAATTAATTCAAGGGTTATAGATAGAACTGTATACCTTACGTTCAACTTATGAATTTTGATGCTATGCTTGCTAACACTTCCTTAGCACTTGGTGTGACTTTCGTATCTCTTCTCTTTTTTTTTTTTTTTATTCTCAGTACTACCCCGATTTCTCCTCAAAAGAGTATTAGCATTTTAGATATACATGAGTTGGTTTCTTTCCTAGGAATTTGTGAGGATAATGACGTTAAGTTACCTTGAGGTTAAGTAATGTTATTACATATCATCTTTCCATGATTTTGGGCTAAATTTCGAAATATGCTTAAATCTAAATATGGCCCACTTTAAATTTATTCTATATTATACCTAGCTCAATAAATTTCGAAATTTAATTTGAAATCTTAGGAATTTATACATGTATTTTATAGCTGGAATTTATTTAACAGGCTTCTTAGCTTCCAATTTACATATCTACTTACATCAAAACCCCGTAAAATTTACGGGTATTACATCCTCCCCCCCTTAAAAGAATTTCGTCCCCGAAATTACGCCGACTGGAATAACTCGGGATAACGAATTTTCATATCATCCTCACGCTCCCAAGTGGCTTCCTCAATGGATTGATTCCGCCACAAAACTTTAACTAACGGAATAGTCTTATTCCGTAGTCGTTTCGACTCGTACATCAAAATTTCTACTGGCTTCTCTTCATAACTCAAGTCAGGCTTGAGCTGTTGATAAAGAAGCTCGTTCTGAATCACATGACTCGGGTCCGCGACGTATTTTCGTAACGTCGATACGTGAAATACGTCGTGAACTTGCGATAGGGAAGCCGGTAATTCTAATTGGTATGCAACTTCACCGACTCGTCTGATAATCTTGAACGGGCCTATGTATCTTGGACTTAGTTTGCCCTTCTTTCCAAAACGCTTTACTCCTTTCATTGGGGAAATCTTTAGAAATACTTGATCGTCTTCTGCGAACTCCAAGGGTCGTCGGCGATGATCTGCATAACTCTTCTGTCGACTTTGAGCCGTTCGCATTCTTTCTCGGATTTTGGTCACTGCTTCGGTTGTTTCTCGAATCATATCGGGTCCTAATAACGCTTGTTCGCCGATTTCATCCCAATGGATAGGAGATCGGCACTTACGCCCGTACAATGCCTCGTACGGTGCCCTTCCTATCGTAGCATGGAAGCTATTGTTGTAAGAAAATTCGATCAGCGGTAAGTACTTACTCCAGTTTCCCTTGAAGTCTAGCACGCACGCGCGTAACATGTCCTCAAGGGTTTGGATCGTCCGTTCAGATTGTCCGTCGGTTTGAGGATGGTACGCAGTACTAAACGAGAGCTTCGTACCCATCGCTTTCTGTAGGCTCTGCCAGAAATTGGATAGAAATCTCGAATCTCGATCCGAGATAATGGAGATTGGGATTCCATGGAGTCGAACAATTTCCTGAATGTACAATTCGGCATATCGTTCCATAGAAAAAGTAGAGCTGATAGGAATGAAATGGGCTGACTTGGTTAGGCGATCCACGATCACCCAAATAGCATCATGGACTTTCGTCGTTTTAGGCAAACCAACGACGAAGTCCATCGTGATATGGTCCCATTTCCATTCAGGAATCGGTAAAGGCTGCAGAGTTCCAGCTGGTCGCTGGTGTTCCGCTTTGATCAGCTGGCACGTCATACATCTACTTACGAACGTTGCGATATCCTTCTTCATTCCCGGCCACCAATACATGATTCGCAAATCTTGGTACATCTTTGTCGCACCCGGGTGTACTGAGTACGTTGTTGCGTGCGCCTCTGTCATTATCGTTCGTCGTAACTCTTCGTCATTGGGCACGTATAGCCGATTCTTGTATAACAAGGTTCCGTCTGGCCGGATTTCGAAGTCTTCAGGTATTGTATCCTTCGCCTTTAGGTAGAATTCATCCTCTTCTTGTGCTTTTTGAATTCGTTCTAGCAACGTCGGCTGAAGAGTCAGCGTTGCTAGTCGCGTTCCGAGTTCACCTAAATTGACTATTTCCACTCCAATCCTGTGCAACTCCGTACTCATCGCCTTTCGACTAAGCGCGTCTGCGACTACGTTCGCTTTGCTCGGATGATAATTAATAGCGCAGTCGTAGTCTTTTACGAGCTCCAGCCATCGTCGTTGTCGCATATTCAGCTCTTTCTGGGTGAAGAAATATTTCAGACTCTTATGGTCTGTAAAGATTTCGCACCGTTCTCCGTAAAGGTAGTGTCTCCAAATCTTTAAGGCGAAGACGACTGCTGCAAGTTCTAAGTCGTGGGTTGGGTAGTTCTTTTCGTATTCTTTTAGTTGCCGTGAAGCATAAGCGATCACCTTCCCATTTTGCATCAGCACGCATCCCAGTCCGTTTTTCGAGGCGTCGCTATAGACTGAGAATCCTCCAGTTCCCAAGGGTATAGTCAGAATAGGAGCAGAGGTGAGTCGCTTCTTCAATTCCTGAAAGCTTTGTTCGCACGCTTCCGACCACTTGAAAGGCACGTTCTTTCTGGTCAAGTTCGTCAGTGTTGAGGTGATGCTAGAGAAGTCAGCTATAAACTTGCGGTAGTATCCCGCAAGTCCTAGGAAACTTCGGACATCGGTGGGAGTAGTTGGCCGTGGCCAATTGTTCACGGCCTCAATCTTACTCGGGTCCACGGAGATTCCACTCCCGGAAATCACGTGTCCCAAGAAGGCTACTTGATCAAGCCAAAATTCGCATTTCTTGAATTTGGCGTAAAGTTGTTTCTCTCGCAGGATTCCTAAGACGATTCGTAAATGATTCTCGTGTTCCTCTCTCGTCTTAGAATAAATCAGGATATCGTCAATAAAGACGATTACGAAACGATCAAGATAGTCCTTAAAGACCCGATTCATCAAGTCCATAAAAGCAGCAGGGCATTGGTCAGTCCAAAAGGCATGACCAGAAACTCGTAATGGCCGTACCTCGTACTGAAAGCGGTTTTAGGAACATCTACCTCCCTGATCTTCAACTGATGGTATCCCGAACGGAGGTCAATTTTCGAGAATACCGTAGCACCCTGTAGTTGGTCGAACAGATCATCGATCCTCGGCAATGGATATTTATTCTTGATCGTGATCTTATTCAGCTCCCTATAGTCGATGCATAGTCGCATCGACCCGTCTTTCTTTCGTACAAATAGGACTGGTGCTCCCCACGGTGAAAAGCTGGGCTGAATAAACCCTTTCTGCAACAAGTCCTCCAGTTGTTCCTTCAGTTCTTTCAGTTCATTCGGTGCTAGGCGATAAGGAGCCTTAGAGATTGGGGCGGACCCCGGCATCAGATCTATCGTAAACTGTATTTCTCGATCAGGGGGTAACCCCGGGAGATCATCAGGAAATACATCAGCATACTCGTTGACTATCGGCACGTCTTTCAGTTCTGGCTGAGGTAATTCCTCTGCCTTCACCGCATATACTAGATAAGACTCACAACCAGATCTCAATAGTCGTTGAGCCTTCAGCGCAGAGATCCGAGAAATACGACTCGAAGTAGTTTTTCCCGAAAAAGTGAACACCTCTTCTTCGGGCATTTGAAATTTTACGACCTTCTTGTGACAGTCTATAATGGCTCCGTATCTCGAAAGCCAATCCATCCCAAAGATAACATCATAGTCGTTCATTGGGATCACTATCAGGTCGACGCTCAGATTTCTACCCTCAATGTTAACGGAGCATCCTTCCAGCACTTGGTTAGTGCGCGTCGGATCACCGTGTGGTAGGGTAACAATGTAATTGCATTCAGATAAGGTAGGAGAGATTCCTACCTTTTCCGCATATTTGGCCGACACAAATGAATGTGTAGCCCCAGAGTCAATTAACACCGAAGTGGGCACGTTATAAATAGTCAACGTACCCGTCACTACAGAAGGATTCGCTTCGGCCTCCTCATTTGTCAACGTAAAGACTCGTGCTGGCACTGGAGGGGGTCGAACTAATGGTTGGTTTGGAGCTTGAGGCACGTTCACGTGGCATGTTCTAGCCAAATGTCCTATCTGTCCACATCGGAAACACTGTGGTGGTCCTGTTCCACGACATACTCCATAGTGATAGCGCCCACACTGTTGGCATTGCGGGACGGTGCTCGGGGGTCGGTTTGGAACATTACCCGGTCCCCGGTTTGGCCTCGGTCGCCAATTCTGTTGGCCTTGCTGATTCCCGCGATAGTTTGGCCCTTTGCTAAAGAGTTGACGTTTCTGGTTCCCTCCTCCTTGTCCTTCTGCCCTTCGTTTTGCATCTTGCGCCTTTGTGACCCTGCTCTCCGCCTGCTCGGCCAGGATAGCTCGCTCCGCGATGCGGGCATAGGTTTTACCCTCGGTGTCATACATACTTACGCTTCGGAAGATCTCAGGCTTGAGACCTTCCAGAAAACGTTCGATCTTCAACTCATCAGTAGCCACTATATGTGGCGCAAATCTTGAGAGTTGCTCGAACTTGCGGATGTAATCCGCTACCGACATTCCTCCTTGTTTGAGGTTGATGAATTCATTCAGCTTATGCGCCCTATCTGGCGCTGTAAAGTATTTTCCCCGGAAGAGTGTTTTGAACCTTTCCCAGGTCATCGTAGTGGAATCTTCGAGCACCTGGATGGTATCCCACCAGTAGCCCGCGTTCCCACGCAACATGAAGGTGGCACAAGTCACCTTCTCAGTATCAGGCAAGTGGCTGACGCGAAACATACTTTCGACAGTTCTGAGCCAATCCTCCGCGTAGGTAGGATCGGCAGCTTCTTCAAACGAAGGGGGGTTTAACCTTCGGAACCTTTCCCCGGCTGCTTCTACACGTTCTAGGCCTGGGGATGAGTGACGTTCCGAGGAATTTTGACGATGAATAAGGTCGTTAATCTGATCTGACTGTCGTCGGATCAGATCCGTCAACTGATGGATGGTAGAGCGGTCCTCATTCGGTGGGGACTCGGAACTCGCCCTACGACTAGTTTCACCCACTTCTCTACGTGTCCTCGGCATTTCTTAACTATTTCTACAATCATTCACAGAAAGCACATATATCAAATAACACATAACCATATAATCAATCAAACTTACAGGCCAGGCTGGTTCTCCAGGCTTTTGAGCGGCAGTACATGGACAGTCTTCAGAATCTAAAGCCGAAGCTCTGATACCACCTGTAACGACCCTACTTTTCTAATTAGGATTAGTGGCGGATTTCCGCAACGTAAGCCGCGGAAGACCCATTAAATTAAAACTTTTTCCTAAATAATATACATTAATAAAATAATCTGTCTACAACGTCATTACTATATATGGGCCGAAGCCCCAAAATGTCAAAAGGAACAAAAGTTCTTAAGCCGCTCCACAGGTCTTCATCCATGTACCGCCCCGCTCTCAAAAGTCCGTGGAGCACCGCCACCAGCCGCCTCAGTCCTGACGCGTATCCGCGTCAGACTCAGTACCTACAACACGTAAACACTGAGCGATTTGCCCAGTAGGTGAATAAAATGCATGTATGCAAGTGCGCACTCAATCCCAATCCCAATATCTCACATGCCAGTGTACACTCTTTCTTTTCTCACATCCTATCTCACATATATCGCAATACATAGAGCCCTGGTCAGGCTCGGCACCAATATATGTATATATATATATACAATAAATATCATGGGTGGTCATAAAGTTCCACCCGTATCCAACGTCATGGGTGCCAAGCACCCGTATCCTCTGGGTGATCACACCCGTATCGTGGGCGGTCAGACCCGTATCAGTACCATGGGTAAACGTACCCGTATCCTCAGGTGGTTTTGCACCTCGAATTGACCACGTTCGAGTAGACAGATCGTTCACGTCTGTCTCCCACCAATCCCAGGTAATCACACCTGTATCATGGGCGGTCAGACCCATATCAATACCATGGGTAAATATACCCGTATCCTCAGGCGGTTTTGCACCTCAGATCGACCACATCCGAGTAGACAGATCGTTCACGTCTGTCTCCCGCCAATCCCAGGTGCCATGTGAGCCCAACCTCAAACAAACTCAAAATAATCTCGATCTACCCCACTTTCCAACACGTCGAGTCATCACCGTCTCAATACGGTGGAAATCATCTCTCAATCTGTCATGATATGCATATGCTATGCATATAATCGTAAAAACATGAAAATCATAGTTCGCATGAAATTTATGTAAAACACGTAAAGCACATAAATCACATAAGTTATGAAAGTCATCGAATCACACAAAAGCATATAATACACATTTGTGTTTACGCATTGTAGATGGATAATCCACCTACCTGTCCTCCTGCTACAGTCAAATACGAGATCCGCTGAAGTCCCTAACGATGGATCCTCTGAATATAATAATATTATTAGTATATGTGCTAATTCTCGAAAACCCTAAAATTATTGAAACCTAAAAATAATAATATTCCTAAAGATATCCAAACCACATTAATATCCTAAAAATATCGAGACCCCTTGAAATGTCGAAACCTTTGTTAAATTAAATATCGAGATATCTAATAAAATGTCGAGTTCTTTTATACAACAAATGTCGAGCTGTTGTTGAATTGCCTAGCTGATAGAAGTCGAGTCTACAAATGTCGAGACCAATCATTGTAAAATGTCGAGACACATAACTGAGAAAGGAATAAATGTCGAATTCCTTAACATACAAATATCGAGACATGGATATATAAAAACCCTTACTAAGTATCTAATGTCGAAGTCTTTGTAGGGAACATCTCGACTTTAGTTGATGCCTTTCGACTTCTTTCTTAAGTTAATATATACTCATATGTCGACATTCTTACAAAATATCGAGACTTCTATAAAATGTCGGGACCTTACATATCGATATTTACATATAATTCGACATATTCAAATCCTCATCACACCTTTCGACATCTTTTGTAATTTATCTCGAATATATCTCGACATTATCTACTGTATCTATCGAAATCTCCTTGTTATACACCCCGATTTCTAGGTAATACATATTTCGGAAATCCTTCTACTACACTAACTTATTATTCCTTTCGAATATAACACCATATCTAGAACTTCTGGAATTCGTGGTTTCACTCAAAAACCCTAAAACATCCATAAAACACTTTCATGAACATCACTTTAAACACTTATTAACCTAGATCGAAACTTGAGTTTTCTATAAATGCTTTAAAGCCAACAGCTTCATAGATTTGATATTAACCATACATTAAAGTTACCTAGTTCATGTAGTATCATGAAAAACTTGCTAATACCGAAAATACATAAAGCATAATTAATTCAAGGGTTATAGATAGAACTGTATACCTTACGTTCAACTTATGAATTTTGATGCTATGCTTGCTAACACTTCCTTAGCACTTGGTGTGACTTTCGTATCTCTTCTTTTTTTTTTTTTTTTTATTCTCAGTACTACCCCGATTTCTCCTCAAAAGAGTATTAGCATTTTAGATATACATGAGTTGGTTTCTTTCCTAGGAATTGTGAGGATAATGACGTTAAGTTACCTTGAGGTTAAGTAATGTTATTACATATCATCTTTCCATGATTTTGGGCTAAATTTCGAAATATGCTTAAATCTAAATATGGCCCACTTTAAATTTATTCTATATTATACCTAGCTCAATAAATTTCGAAATTTAATTTGAAATCTTAGGAATTTATACATGTATTTTATAGCTGGAATTTATTTAACAGGCTTCTTAGCTTCCAATTTACATATCTACTTACATCAAAACCCCGTAAAATTTACGGGTATTACATTATTAACTCAATAAGGTAAAATAGACCTCAATTTCACATGGGTACCTCGAATTTATACCGATTAGTTGCAAGAAACGATATTATATTTTCCCTAAATCGTGTAAAAAAGAAATACTTATAACATAGCAAACAATAACAAATGTCTTATGGTTAATAACAAATGTTGACTTAGTAGTAACATGTTGCTGAAAGGTAATAACGCATTATCTG
Source organism: Craterostigma plantagineum (assembly GCA_027422505.1). Lineage (NCBI taxonomy): Eukaryota > Viridiplantae > Streptophyta > Magnoliopsida > Lamiales > Linderniaceae > Craterostigma > Craterostigma plantagineum. The sequence continues at coordinate 12,348 of JAPQWV010004833.1, forward strand.
TCGTAAATAACACATTCTATAACAAGCAATGGATCGGAGGGAATATAGCGAAAATCACAAGCGACACTAAAAACGGATGAAAAGTGCATAAATATCGGCGTTACTAACTCAATAAGGTAAAATAGATCTCGATTTCTCATGGGTACCTCGAATTTATACCGATTACTTGCAATTTATGTCGAATTCTAGATTCGATTTACAATCATGTTCTCGTATTTGCACCCTAATTAGACAAGCAAAATCTACCTCGTGTGTCGTCATATCATAATGAATCCAACATGACATGTCGAAATCGGTTGGATGTGGCAGTCGAATTATTTTGTGCCGATTCAGTGCAAGAAAAATGAGTTCGATCATTAAATAAAAAATGTTCTGTTGATAATTTTGCAATAGAAATGTAACACAATATCATTGGAGAATAACGTTTTAATGTCACAGAGTAACGATATGTTGTAACGTAGTAACATAAAATGAAGTAAAAATACCGCTCTAGACCACAAAAAACACGTATAGACTTTCGCTGGAAAAATATAAAATACAAAAGCATTTTAGTAAGGGTATTATCGTCAAATAACAGTTTTGGGTCCTATACTCGAAATTTACAGAAAATAGGTCCTCTAAACTAATTCCTTTTCTGACAGGGCCTGGATAGAAAGTTCAAACTTTATTAGGGCCTGACATGAAATTCTCCCTTTAAGAAATCCACTTTTTGTAAAAATCGAGTAAAGGACCTAAAAATAGAATTTGACGAAAATACCCTTTGCTATTTTTTTCCAGCCTCAGTCACGCGTGCTTTTTTGGTCTTATATGAACCGTTACTTTTACTTCATAATATGTTATACAGTTACAGCATAGTGTTACTATACAAAACAAATACGTTATTTTTCAACAACATTGTGTTACTTTGCTACTGCAAACGTTATCAACAGAATTTCTTTCGAACTCATTTTTGTTACACTGAATCGAGCATAAAAAAATCCGATTGACCCATCCAACCGATTCGACATGTCATGTTGGATTCATTATGATATTGACGATGCACGAGGTAGAATTTGCTTGACTAATTAGGGTGCAAATTTGAAAACTAATGGTTGATCGAATCTAGATGTCGACATAAATTGCAAGTAATCGGTATAAACTCGAGGTACCCATGAGAAATCGAGGTGTATTTTACCTTATTGAGTCAATAACGCCGAGATTTATGCAGTTTTCATCCGTTTTTAGTGTTGCGACTTTCGTTATATTTCCCGATCCATTGGTTGAATACATAATGTGTTATTTACGACAAACATAGCGTTATTACCTTTCAGCGACGTGTTACTTCTAAGTCTACATTTGTTATTAACCATTACAAACTTGTTATTTTTTGCTATGTTATAAGTATTTCTTTTATACACGATTTAGGGAAAATATAATACCCGTTTCTTGCAACTAATCGGTATAAATTCGAGGTACCAATGCGAAATTGAGGTCTATTTTACCTTATTGAGTCAATAACGACGTGATTTATGCAATTTTCATCTGTTTTTTAGTGTCGTTTGTTATTTTTGTTCTTTTTATCCCGATCCATTATTCGTATACAGAATGTGTTATTTATGACAAACAAGACGTTATTAACTTCCGGCGATGTATTATTTTTGAGTCAACATTTGTTATTACCTTGAAGACATTTGTTATTTTTGTGAAACTTATCAACATTCATATGAAATTGACGATAATTTCAACATATACGGTCATAGCATCTGCAATCTTAGTATCATTTGTTTTACCTTATGTAGTCAATAACACCGAGATTTATGCAGTTTTCATCTGTTTTTTTAGTATCATTTGTGATTTTTGTTCTATTCCTCTCGAACAGATGTGTTATTTCGTGTTACGTATGAGTGATTTCGTGTTATTAACCGTGAAACTTTTGTTATTTTTGCCAACAGATGTGTCATATATTTTGAAAGAAAGGTTATATTCACGAACGGATATGTTATATTTTATGAAGGAAAGGTTATCTTCACGAACAGATATGTTATATTTGTTGAAGGAAATGTTACGTTTTATGAAAGACGTGTTACTCGACTGTAAAGCTTTGATATTTAAATGAATACCAAATATTCATATTATCCCATTACAAAAGGTACAAAAGAACTACCACAAAAGAACTACCCATAGACAAAACCTTAGCTGTGCAAAATGTAAACGACAAAAGGACCAAAAGAAGTGCATCAAACCCTAGATTGGTTCTTTGCATGTCCGACGGTTGTGCCCGTTCTTCGTACATCTTCCGCACTTTAGTGGACGGACATCTCGAACTTGTGAATGGATTCTTTTTTATCGAGGATGCCCTGGGGGTCTTTGAAAGTCTGGTTCAATAACATCTTCGGGTATAGAATCGCCACTTGCAAATTAGAAGGGATTGGACTTATAGAAGACATGTAGGCCTCTTTGTATTGGCTAAACTGTAATAAACGTCGTAGAAGTCGTATGGAGAAAGCTGCAACGAGAGAATGCACGAGCATGCATGCTTACATGGAATCCTCTCTAAGTCGAAGTGTCTACAAGAGCATGTCTTGTTGTTTAAGTCGACGGCAAATTTTTCCCGTGTTCTGAGACTTCAAACTGCCACCCAGAAGAAGTATCAACCTGCAATGTACGAGATTCATCTATGTTGACTTTCAGTTTCCTCTCTGACTTGTTACACAAGCGTCCGAAGTTTCCATGCACTTCAGCTCTTTTGTCGTTCATCATTACCATTACTTTTCGTCTTATTTCGTCGACCAACGCAACAATTGGTAGTGCTCGAGCCATACGAACCCAACTATTCCAAATTTCAGCGATGTTGTTGTCGAGAATTCCCCATCTGTTGCCACGAAACAGTGAGTTGCCCAGCAGTTTGGATTCGTCTCTCGTAGGAACTGTTTATGCGCAGGAATGTTTCTTCAAATTCAGAAACAAATTTTCTGAAGTCATCCACATAAGGAGAGTATGCTGCGTTCTTCAACTTCGTTGTCAGTGCTTCTTGTTCCTAAATGGGTATTTTTGGAGTACCTGAACAATGAGAGTCCAATTATAAGAAATGAAAGTCCACTACCAAGTCCAATAAGAAAATAACAGAATAACAAACTATTCAACGAAGGTCATAACCTGTGTCTTGAAATTGTCTACCACATGTCTTAGACAATATGCATGGTGAGACCCTGGAGAGGGAACGCCATTAACCAAGCCAGCATGCTGGTCCGAGAAAAATGTATATTCTATGAAGTTATCTATTCCATGATAGCATAAGTGGTCCTCAGCTTCCATAGAAACCATTCCCAGTTAAGGTCACTCTCCGCGTCAACCACTACAAAAGAATAAAGTTAAGATGATGTAAGCTTGCGCAAAGTATGTATATTTTGTACAACCTGCGAATGCAACAGTAAACAACCCATCATTTCCATCTTTCGCAACGGCACTAAGCACGCAACCTTTGTACTTGTTCTTGATATGTGTTCCATCAAGGAAGATTAATGGTCTACAACCCCTTATAAAGCCAACTATACAAGCATGGAAACTCAGAAACATTCTCCTAAATTTGTGTGTACTGGCATGAACTTCACAGTCCGCAACAGAACCTGGATTTGTACTCTTTACAGCATGGCAATACCACCTCAACCTATCATAAGAGCCTCTTTGAATCCCATGAATATTCTTTATGGCTGTTTCTTTCCCTGACCATGCTCTGTGATATGGAATTTCAACTCCATAATCCCTCAGCATATCATTCTTCGTAGTATGTGGCTTGTAAAGAGGCTCAATACCCAGCTTAGGCTGAAGCAACTCGACAATCAATCTAGCATCTGCTTTTGGGTGGTCCCGCGTTAGCAGACTGGACTCCCCACATGTGTGGTCGAGGGTGCAACTTCTTATGCTGAATACGCCATCATTTTTCCTTCGAGCTGCGTATATCCTCCACTTACACCCTTCCGCATTGCAAACTGTTATGATCTTCTGAGGGTCACTTTTAATGTACTTGAATGACTTCCTTCGTGCAATTACGTATCTTTTAAGCTTGCTACGAAAATCTGTAGCATCCTCAAATACTTGACCTTCACCTTCAATTCCACGAATCCAGCAGTCGATTGAGTTTGCAGTAGCTGAGCATCCATAAGTTAATTCTTCAACTTGTGATGGCCTCGCAGCTGTTGTGTCTGTTTTCTCCGATACAACCATATCAATGACCTACATTTTCAACTCAAGGTGCAACCTCACCATGAACTTGACATCATTATCAATAAGCAGTGATGTTTTTGTGTTACTAAGAGGTGACTTGTACTCGAGGGAATGGAGTTACTGTCTGCACTTGCAATACGCTGAGTAATTTGTAGCAGTAGCTCTAGTAAAGAGTGCGTTTCTCTTACTTCGAAGAGAAAAAATTCGCTGCCATGTTGACATAGTGCAAGAATCCCATTGTGTTCGTGTTCTATAGGTTGGGTCATCATCGAATTTTGTGGGGCCAATTTGTGGGGTCCTTCAATTTGGAGCCATTAAAGAGGGTTGAAGTATGTTTAGGAAGTAAGTATGTCTGCAATCGGGAGCTTAGAGATGGCTCTGTTTCCCAAAATATCTGTGTCTGAGTTGTGAAATTGTGTGGGCGGGCCTCCAAGAACTTTGGGCGGGCCTCACGAATTTTTGGACTATTGCGAGGGAAATTGTGTGAAATTCCCACTCTGCGTCATTAATGTAGTTCATTATGTCACCTAGTAGAGTTCATGTGTTACCATAAGTTGAAGGGTTGTGGATTAGGGTAGGGAATTTCGTGTGTTAAGATTTTTGATTTAGTGATGTGTCATCTATTATAGTTGAAAATCTCACTCACAAATTTTGAAATTTTTACTCTTAATGATGTGTTTTGTTTGGCATAGTGACTTAATGTTGTACACTAAGCATGTTTAACGTGTATTGTTGAAAATCTCACCATAAATTTTGAATTTTTTTACTCTTAATGATGAGTACACTAAGCTTGTTTGCCGGGAATTTATAATGTTAATATTAAATGAATTATTAGATAATACTTTCTTGGTATGAATCCATTCATATTAGTCCACACATTCGAGAAGGGTCATCAACATCCACGTAAACATGTCCTATTGATCTTCTTTTGTTGGTTTTAAGTCACCAGATCATATGCTTGTGTGAATACAAATCTTATACATATATGCATGAACAATGAACATTACATTCGACAATTATCATCAACATCCACGTAAACAGGTCCCATTCATCTTATTTTATGATTTTAAGTCATCAATTCATATATACTTACATGAATACATTTAGTCCTTCAATAACAACAACGTTTTGCTAATTCCTTGAAAACTTAGAAATTTGACCATGAAATTTCAGCAATTACTAGAAGGTTCCTCATAATTTTAAATGTATAGAAAGCTTCTTGACAAGGAAATTTTAGCATTTTTGTTCCATCATAATTCATTACAAGATAGACAAAACAGTAAGATGCCAGGTTCTATGATAGGACTTGGTCGATATTTTGCTGAGGACAAATCACGTAAATAACTTAAACAAATCCCATATAATAACTTAAATCGAAAAATAAAAGGTACTCACCGCTACGTGCGTATGAACGAAGTGAGTCTTCGCAGCAGGCTGATAACGATCTATGTAGAGATCTGATGTTAGATACTTACACCATGCGTCGATTACATCGGATATTATAGCGTTGCCTTTGATCATTTCTGCCAAATGAACTCCCTTCAGGCACACCATATCGTCCTCCCAAATCGGCGTGCTGCGTTAAGACCAACATTTATTAACCAAACAACATTCAACCATTCGTAACACAATATTTTTAATAACTTACTTGTAGTCGCCTTTCTCTACGAACCGGTCAACAACGACTCTTTCAGCGACCGATAGAGGCATTTTACCTACAAATTCCTTATCAATCAGCCTCGTTTGCATGCTTGCTTCTTCCACCGCACCCTTCTTCGTAGCTGCTTGTTTATTCCTTCGCTTCTTTGCCGGAGGAGTAGCGGTTCCTGGAGGTGTCACAAAATCTTCGTCCTGTTTACGGTTTCTGTCGACCCTTGTCGTCACAGTTCGAGCGATTGACGAATCGTTCACCTCCGCACTTGCATTGCGCTGCGCTACGTACTGCTTGTACTCGACATCCACTGTGGTAACATATCCACGTAACTGCTTAAGGATAGCATCAATACTGTCCCTTCCCTCAACGTTCTCGGCCACATTCTCGGGCTTGTCCGCAACCTTCTCGGGCTCAACCTCAGCCATATCCGCCACTTTGTCGGGCTCATCATCAACCTTCTCGGCCACCTTCTCGGGCTCAACCTCAGCCTTATCGCGCCTTTGTCGGGCTCATCCTCAACCTCCTCGGCCACCTTCTCGGCCTCATCCTCAACCTTCTCGGCCACCTCGATTTCATCCTCAACTTTCTCATCCACCTTCCCGGGCTCATCCTCCACCTTCTCGGCCTCAACCTCAACCTTCTCCGCGAACTTGTCGGGCTCATCCTCAAACTTCTCGGCCACCTTCTCGTGCTCATCCTCAACCTTCTCGGCCACCTTCTCGTGCTCATCCTCAAACATCTCGGCCACCTTCTCGTGCTCATCCTCTGAGTTCTTGGCCACCTTCTCGGGCTTATTCTTGCCCACGTTCACAGGTTCATCCTCAAACATCTCGGACCCATCAGCTTCCTTATCGAACTCATCCGCTTCATGATCGGACTCATCAGCTGCCTTCTCGGCCCCCTTCTCTGACTCATAGCCAACATTCTCATCCACCATGTCAGGGTTCCCAATAGCTTTGATCGTCGTTAGACCAGCAGGCAGAGAATGTACCATCGAACCTCTTGCTCGCGTATATGAACGGGGTGGACAACTTGGGACGGGTTAAATTTCTCGATCAATTCATCTATGTCCTCTTCAGTGGGTAGCGTATTTGGATCTACCCACCTGGTGAACCTAGGAAAAGTGCCAACCTGTCCTTGCTTTCCCAAGGACGGAATGTGCTCATACGCCCACACCTACAAAAAGCATATAAGATACATTAAAAGAACAATAATGCATAACAAAAAGCATTGATGACAAGCACAAACAGACTTACCAACAGGCCGATGGTGCACCCCTCAATGTACCTCGGCTTCTCAAGAATAGATTTCACTAAAGACAAATGCACCGCAGGACCCCAAGCATAATTATCAAATTCGTCAACCCGCTCAACGTATGGAAAAATGAACTCGGGGATGTGGTAATTTGACGTCGGAAACAGAATGCACATACACACAAGGAGTAAATACATGCGAGTAAAATCTTTAACACTAATTCTGTCCTTTTTCGCAGCTAACTCTTCCATTTTTTCAATAACATCGATCCTAGATAATGCACTCATCTTTCTGCCCGGAAAACATCTCTCAAGGTAGGGGATTTTATCCCCTTTCTTACATACTTCCCTTTGGCTCGAAGGCCCATGAAAACCGAAAATTCAGAAGCACAAAATGGTACCAAATTTTTTCGCCAACTCGAAAACTCTTTGCGTCTGGAGTAAGTCTCTTCATCACCCCCATCAACCTCCCACCCGGGATCTGGCATTTGTTTAAGCAGAGGAAGGCAGCAAATGGAGTCTTACGCACCTCCATCTTATGGGAACCCTTCGCTCTGTCAAGAATCGGCTTCACCGTGTCAAGGAAGTAGGTCGGCTGACATCGGCCTCGTTGTTTGTCCGAATTTCGTCGTTCCGTCGGAGCACCTGCCGTCGCATCTTCCGCGTGGTCTTCCACTGCGATCTTCCGCTTTCGGGGAGATCGTCGAACGATTTTCTTCCGACCCATCGTCTCGACTCTTGGTAGGTGGGATTTGGGGTTCTAGGGATTTGGGGAGTTAGGGATTTCGTATGGTATTAGGTTGAAGTATTTCGTTGTGTGTAGGGTTTTAACTGGTATAAAAGAGCGTTGGCAAGGTCTACTGGTTATTTGTATCTTATACATAAAAAACGTTAACTGTTCTTTTCTGACCAATATATGTTATTTTACAACATTTTAATGTTACAAGTATGGACCAATGTGGTAATAACTTCTTACAAGAAGTTATTTTCTACTAAGCATATGTTATTAGATACACAGTACATGTTATTCCGTGCATCAAGGAGTAATTCATGTCAAACATTTTGATGCTTTAGGTGCTTGCGGAATCAAAGAGACATCGTTGCTACTTATTGCTTCATTCCTTTTTATTCTATCGTGTCTCTATTTTGATGGATACTCTCTCTACAGACACTTGCACACCTCACTGTTCCTCCAAGAGATAAGTAACCATCCTAGGAGATGGAATTACCAAATGCAAGCTTTAATGATGTTATTTTGAATATCTTGAGAAGGTGAATTATATTCTTTCGTATTTGATCTGAGGGGCTATTCGTCGTCGACTCAAGACTCACACTAGAGATGACAAACCCAGAAATGATAAAACCCAAAAAGAATGACTTTTGGAGCGGCAACAGAAGACGAAGAGATAATCAAACCCAGAAATGAAAAAGGAAAGTACCGAAGGATCATTCATGGTTTTAAAAATCGGACCGGATCGGACCGGCCGGTTCCGACCTAAAATCGTGAACCGGTCGGAATTCCGGTCCGAGTCCAGTCCGGTTCAAGGTTAATTTAAAAAAAATATAAAAATGAAAAACATAATCTAGTAAATAAAAACAAAACAGGTAAAAATCGTATAAGTTGGTGTGGCCCAATTGTTTTGGTGTTGGACTCTGTTGGTCCGAGATTTCACCAACAATACGACTTCGGACGGATTAAACACGCCTAAAGATCGAGATTTAGGTTCGGGGCGTGTGGGGCTTGGTGGTGTTCTTGAGGAGACTCTCTCACTCTAAAATTGTTTATTTGATCTTCACACACAAGCACACCTAACTATGTGTTAGGGTTTCAGTATTTATACCACAAGTTGGTATATAATACTTGGGCCCTTGTGAAGGCCCATTACATGAATAACTAAGAACTAACCCAACTAAGAACTAGTCCAAAGTTTTAATAAAGCTAACCAACAAAGATAATATAATGAAATTGAACACTACAAATATTTCCTAACAATCTCCCCCTTAGTGTTCAATCTTCAGTTCAGCGCGGGATATCTTTGTTGGGCATATTGGAGATCTCGATTCCTAGCAAACTCCCCCTACAAGGGATATCTCCTCTTCTTGCGGAGGCATTGATGGCTCGGCTAGGACTCACTTGTTAAGATTCTCCAATCTTCTTCTTCTTGGTGCCGGATTTGTCGTCTTCGAATGGAAGTTGTCTAGTTCGGCCTCGAAGATGACTCGTCTGGCTCCAGAAGAAGATAGGCGTGGGGCGTAAAAAGTGTGCCAAGGCTCTATTGAAATGTTACTTTCAAGAGTAGGGAGCCCGGTCTTCAGAGTGGTCAGTGCAGTAGTGGCAGAATGTGGTGGAAGAGATGTGCCATGGCTCCTTCGAGTGTTCCATTATGAACATAATAGCCTGACACATAAGAATGTGCGCGGAGGTAGTGGAAGCCTCCGGCGGTGCGTAGTTGGTGGAGGTGGTGGAGTAGGTGTTGTGAGAGGTGGCATAGGTGGTGTGAGCGGAGGTGGATGATGGTTGCTGCTGAAGCTGCTGTACGATCTTCAACTCATTTCTTCTCCTTTGCTCCCCCTTGAGATGATCTCCGTCTTCGGGATCGTCACGTCGTCCGAGGGCTGAGTCTTCCTCTGGTGTTGATGGTGGTGATGATGGTGTAATGTGGTGTTGAGTGAGGCAATCAAGTGGGATTCTCAGGAGTAGCAGCAATTGGTGTTCCTCCGGGTTCAGTTTTGAACACTGGAGAGACGGAGCAGCATGTGGTGGCGTAGGCGGAGGCGTGGTGGAGTGGTGTCGGTGATGGGTCCTTTTCCTTCATAGATCCTCGTTGAGCGCGGCATGGAATGTGTAAGTTCCTCGCTGATTGCTATGAGTCGGGGCTCCATCACGAACGCGGTAACTAACCAGACGGGGGTCACAAAGACGCTCCGTCGTCACAACATCGATCTGATGTGCCGCCTGTTTGCACAGGACACAAAGAACCGGAGAGCCACAAAGGCTTTCCATTCGTACGGACGATGAGACAAGCTCGTATCCGTGGCCCATCGACAGTTGTGGTGAGGGTGGCTGTCGTGGGTCTTCCGCTCTCAGTCACAAGGACGTCATCAAGCGTTCGGGCAAGTTCACGAAGAACCTGTGGTGCGTAAAGAGTGTTTGTGTCCTAGAAAGTGGAAAATTTCGGTGGGTGAGGACACTAGACTCTATGTGAGTGGAAGAGGTGCAGTGAGAGGCGGAGCACTGCATGTTCAACATCAACCGTCTCCAAGTGGGGCGGTGATGGCTAACGTGGTTCCTCTTGTGCGAATGAAACAGCTATCTGCGAAAGGATAGCTGAGTGGTTGGGAGGGGTTAATTGCGCGGTTGGACCAGATGCCGCGACTTCTACTCGGGAAACGAACGAGTCGTTTCCTGTACCTAAGGGCGAGGTCCGGGTTATGGTGAGATATGACAGAGGAGTGCGATCATGTCGTCGTTGGTTCGCAACTCCTGCAAGCGACTTACTTCATCCTCCCGAGATCGTTGATTGGATCTTCGCGTGGAGGAGGATGTCGCGCGACCTATACCTACACTAGAGAGGCTAGGGTAGGCTGGTTCCTGGGTTAGGATCATGGGGGTTTCACTGATCCATGGGAACTATGGTGGCGTGGCGTGAACACGTTGAAAGGCGACCACGAGTGATGTCGACGAGGGTGGCCCAAAACTGTTGATCAGACACTTCTGAGACTCGTCAGCTGGTGGTGGTGGTGAGGGCGTAAAGAGGATCACGGTGGCTTAGGACGTCTCCATGTAGCGCACCATGGTGGAATGAATGGCAGTGGGTGGACGGTGGAGTCTGGTACAAGAGATCCACATCGCCAAAGCATCAAGATTGGATGGCGCGCCCACTGATGGTTGGTTGATCTCTTGTCAACCCTTCTTTGTAGGTCCGGGTTCTGCACGGATTTGTACAGAAGTCATGATGATTGCTCGCTTCTCTGACATCCCTTCATGCACGTGGAGCAACCCGTGTAACGTGCACGATGGGGTTGGTTGCTCGCAGTGCATACCGGTCATGAATGTGGAGCAACCCATGTACCATTCATGCCGGAGTGTGGTTGCTCACGTCGTGTACCAGTCATGTATGTGGAGCAACCCGGGTACCATACATGCTGGGAGTGTTGGCATTTGGAAATTCCGCTCCGAAAAGTTTGGGGGTGACCTAAACTTTTTCTATAATGTGCCAATATCGTCCTAGGTCGATTGTTGGGTACGGTGATCGTTGCCGCGTTTTGGATTTGCCTTCAAAATTTCACAAAACAACGTCGTCTATACCGAAAATTTTGGTCCAGAAAAATTTATTTCGGAAAATTTTAAAAGTGTAAAATAGACGAAGTCCAATGGCCTTAGAAAATTTTTCTCTATCCAATGATATAATTTTTTTTTTGCCCCTTAAAACCTTATTTAATCCGAGGGGGGGCCAGAAATTTTGGTGGTAAAAAAAAAAACGCTTATGTGTATTTTTTAAAGAGTGATTTTTGCAAGATTTGAAGCTAAAAGGTGTGTTTGGATCAAGTTTAAAGGTTGGGTGCAAATTTCTCGGGGGGTGCGAAAAATGGTGTGTGAAAATGTGCGAAAAATGTTGTCCCGAGAAATTTCGTTGTGAGAGTGAGTCGCGAAAATAAGGAAATTTCGCATTCAGAGTGAATTTTCGCATATAGCACGGAAATTTCGCATTCACAAGAAATTTTCGCATGTACTGAAAATTTTCGCATGTCGAGAGAAAATTCACATTTAAAGTAAAATTTCGCATGTATAAAAATTTCGCATGTATAGAAATTTCGCATGTATAAAAATTTTCTCAGGTATGAAGCTTTCTCGGTTTGGAAATTTCTCAGGTTGAAAAACTTTCTCAGGTGGAAGTTAGTTCAGATGAAATTTTCTCAGGTTGAGAATTTTCGAAGTGCAAATTTTCTCAGTTGAAAATTTCTCGGATTTGAGAAATTTCTCAGTTTTGAATATTTTCGCAGTTTTGAAAATTTAATCAGTTTAAGAAAATTTCTCGGACTAAAAAAAATTTCTCAGTTTTGCGAAATTTCTCGGATTTGAAAAAAAATTTCTCAGTTTTGCAAAACTTTCTCGGGCAGTGAAAGTTTCTCGGGTTGATAAAATTTCTCAGGCAGTGAAAGTTTCTCGGCCAGCGAAATTTTCCCGGCTAAGAATTTTCTCGGGTAAGAAAATTTCTCGGCCAAGAACAAAGCATGGGCAGCGCGACTTTTACCAGAAAAATGGCTCGTTTTCGCTCAAATCTCACTCAAAATCGACGAAACTTGTTCCAAAACTTCAGAAAAACATTCCTAAACACATAATCAACCTTTGGGATGTCTAAAAACAACAAATCGAGGTCGAAATCGCCCAAAAACCGAAAGTGACGAAAATAATTTTTCACTCAAATCTTGCTCGAAACACGCAAATCCGGTCGCGTTGGGCTCTGATACCAATTGTTGGTCCGAGATTTCACCAACAATACGACTTCGGACGGATTAAACACGCCTAAAGATCGAGATTTAGGTTCGGGGCGTGTGGGGCTTGGTGGTGTTCTTGAGGAGACTCTCTCACTCTAAAATTGTTTATTTGATCTTCACACACAATCACACCTAACTATGTGTTAGAGTTTCAGTATTAAGTTGGTATATAATACTTGGGCCCTTGTGAAGGCCCATTACATGAATAACTAAGAACTAACCCAACTAAGAACTAGTCCAAAGTTTTAATAAAGCTAACCAACAAAGATAATATAATGAAATTGAACACTACAAAATATTTCCTAACAGACTCTTTTCCTAAAGGTTATGGGTTCAAATCTATATGTGAACATTATTGAATTAGTTTTTTTTGCACTTTATTTTACAATCAGTTTCTGATTTTCCAATATATTTTATGTTTGTTTAATTTTTGACCTCCTAGTTTATCAATTTAATTTATGAAATTTCATTTTATAATTAGTTTTTAATAGTCCAATATTTTATTTGATCGATTTATTCATAAATATAATTTTTTTCTATATTTTGAGGCACCGGTTTTTGTGCGGTTTGATTCTGATTTTCTACCGATTAAACCACTAATCCTTAAACTACTAAAATTTCCGGTCCGGTTCGAAAACCTGATTTTAAAACCTTGGGATCATTCTGGAGAACAAATTGCAAGTTCAATGAATAGGAGGACCTTGTTCCTGAAACCAAGAAAGGGCTACGAGGGGCAATTAGCTCGATCGATCCTGATTCTAGCGAATCCGGAGTTTCATTCACTCCTACTACTGGCCGAACAACTACTTTGTTCTTCTTATCAGTGACCCCAAAACTGATAAAGTGTGTAATATATCTTATTGAAATCGATTGCCTGAAACCTTAGCTTATAGAATTATTGATGTTTGCCTGTTTTTCTTGATTAGTGCGCGGCACCAATGGATATCCGTGCGGGCTTTTTCAGTGATCCCGTGGGGCTCGAGGGTCTTGCCTATTTTCTTGGTGAGAAAATAATAAGAACTGTGCAGTTTAGGAGATTCTTTG
>JAPQWV010004834.1:0-26000 GCA_027422505.1 Craterostigma plantagineum
CTCCTTCACCAAGAGTAAGTGGGAGATGCAAGATCCCCACCGCTTCGATACAATGTCCCGTGAAGCCGAAAAGGGCGGTCTCTACTTTGTCCATGGGGTAAGATCCTAAGTCCATTTGATCAAGTGCCCTTTTGTAGATTATGTTGACAGAACTTCCATTGTCGACAAAGACTCTCCCGACGTCGTGGTTGGCGACCTCGGCCCTAATTACTAGAGCGTCTTCATGGGAGTCCTCCCCTCCATGGAAATCCTCTGGTCCAAAACTGATTATCGGTCCGGACTTCTTGCTTCCCGACTTGATTTCATAATTCTCTAGATTATGTTAATTTGCCGAGGTGGTAGCTTCCGTTCGGGGGATCTTCGCTGTTCTCTGTTGTCATGGCGCCCCCGGGCGTCATCCTCCTCCCTCCTCTGGCCTCTTCTTTCCTCCCTTTCTGGCGTCCTCCCTTGTCTTTCTCTGTGGTTAGGGGTTTGGTGGTTTGGTCGGGTATTGAAGCGGTTCCCATCTCCTGGGTATCTAGGCTTGGTCCCGAACCCGCCGGATCCACCTTCCCCTCCAGTCAGCTTCGCCCTTGCTTCAGGATTTGATGCGATCAACTTGTCCAACTCGCGGCCTAGTTGAAACAGCCTTCCGTCGTGTGTCCGTACTCGTGATGGTAGTTGCAATAAGTGTCAGATATTGGCCTCTTGGGGTTGTTGTCGATGTAAGGTGGTCTGCGAAGGAAGTCGTACTCATCACATATTTCCAATGCTCGGACTTTGTTGACCCGCATCCTAGGGTAATTCGCCCGCGGCATAGTTGGGACTGGAACGGGGCGATCATCCCTTCGGGAAGGAGGCCTATGACCCTGATCCCCTGGGCGGACTCCTTCTACGATCTCGAAGGGGGCTCTTTCGTTTTTTATACTCAGGTTCCCTGACTTGGGATTCTTCTACTCGGACATACTTCTCCACTCGAGTGACTAATTCTTCCACCGTCGTCGGGTATTTCTTGACTAGGGACCTGAACAACTCCCCATCTCGAAGACCGTGATGGAATGCCCCGATGAGCATTTTCGGTGCGGCATGGGTACCTCCATTTTTATCTGGTTGAACCGCCGAAGGTAATCTCGCAGGCTTTCTCCCTTGGCCTGCCTGATATTTAGCAGCTTACGGCTGAGGATGGGCGCCTTCGGCTACTCGAGAAATGTTTCAGGAAAAGGCGAGTCAGGTCCTGGAAACTTTTAATCCCTCCTGGGGCAATAGCGCAAACCATTGCTGGGCTCCTTTGATTAACGTAGTGACGAAGAGACGACACTTGATTGCATCATCCAGCTGATATAGGGCTGCGTTTCCCTCGAGCAGCGAGGTGGTCTTCGGGAGGTCCGGTTCCGTCGTATTTTTCCCATCTCGAAGTAGCGAAAATGCCCTGGCAGCGGGGCTGTAAGTATGTCGGGCGAGAACGGCGACGCCCGAGGAACTAGTGGTGCTTCTGGTGGTTTGCTAGGTCCTTGAGTTTGCGGATTTCCTCTTTCATGTCCTCCAACTCGGTTGCTCGGTGTGCGGCGCGTCTCCTTTTGTTTTCACGTGCTTCCCTGAATTCTGAGGCTAGTGTTCGGTTTTCGTCCACTTGTTCAACTGTGTTGGACTGGCTTCGTGTTCTTCGTTGGATCCTGGCTGGTGGTTCTCTTCTCATTTTGTCCGGGCTGATGATTCTCCCTTCCGTTAGGTCCAGGTTGGCGGTTTCCTCTTCCGTTTCGGCCAGGTCGGCGGTTTTCCTGATTCCTTTCCGCCATGAGTACCCCCACGTCAGCTGCCATTCTCCTCATTTCTTGCATCGTTGCAGCCATCACGACAGCGATTTCGGACAGGGTCGGCCCACTACCGTTGGGCGGTGCTTGGTCGTTTTCGACAGTCACCATATTAAATTTCTACTAGAGAGAAAACTATAAGTTCCACAGACGGTGCCAAATTGATGCCGTCGAAAATTGACCTACCGCTAAAATGGACTGACGGGCTTTTCCCCACCTGAGCTCCGCCGTGTGCTTGGGCTGAAAACTGTTGAACAAAGGGAATTTTGGGGGGTCGTTAGCCCTCTTGCCTTAGTCAAGAGGGTAGTTCCGTTTTAAGGTGATGTGTGGAGAAAAAATGGCAGAGTAACGGTATTATTATCTGAAAACGTACCTGGTTCAGATGACATCTAATGGTATTTATAAGATTGAGCAGAGTGGAACCGTCTTGGGGCAGTTACCACCCACGTTTAGCCTGTCTTGGAGGTTTCCCCCGCATATAACGCATTTCGGATGACCACTTACATGGTAGCGGTTGGGGCGCGGTGAGGTATCTCTCCTCGGGCTCGGCATGGTAGCGGTTGGGGCACGGTGAATTATCTCTCCTCGGGCTCGGCATGGTAGAGGTTGGGGCACGGTGAGGTATCCCTCCTCGGGCTCCTTCCTTGAGTGGCCTTGACCCCAATCACTTTGGGCATTTTCTCGTTTAGGCGTGGTCCTGGTCAAAAGGTTCCCAAGCATCGCTTCTGCCGAACGGAGACTTCCCCAGGTTGGGACCTCGGGTCATTGTCCCCTGCCGGACGAGGTCATTTCCCCAGGTCGGCCTGTCAGGGCGTCATCCATACTGGAAAGGGCCTTTCCTCAAGTCGGGGTGTCGGTGTATTATCCCCTGTTGGGAAGGGTCTCTTCCCCAAATCGGGATGTTGTCCTACTTACGACGAGTCTGAGTGTTTTGCCGCGGTGGGGTGGAAAACCCGAGGGTAACATTTGTGATAGTTTTTTTGCTAAATTAGGAAATGTACAAAAGCTAGCGGACGCCCGATATTGTAAAATGTACATAAACTAATTGCACCGAGGGAATGATAATGTCTGCAGAAATGTGTTATGGCAGTGTGAATCATGAATGTGTCCAAATACTAAATTAAATTCAGAGGGGACTCAGAATCACCACACAATCCTTGTACATCATTGTTTAAGTATTCCCAATTCCTCTTTTAACCAATCGATATCATTTTTATTAGCTGTAAATAATACTATATATTATGTAAAAGTGGAGTTGATTAATTCCCCACTTTCACCATGTGAGATGTATGTGATGGCTTGGTTCATTGCATGATGATCACGATTATTATTACACATATATAAGGTTCAATTTTCTTTAACCAACATAGGTTTTGTTTGCATAGATTAACTAAAATCGCACTAATCAACTGTGAAATCAACGAAAAAATCACGGGCGACTATATTGTTGATTTTTCAACAAGGAAAAGAAAGAAGTAAAATTGGAGAGCTGTTCTTATGACACATGCAATGACGAATTTCTTTTTGGACTATAGCTACAAGAAATGCCTATATAAAGGCGTGTGGTGATGAAGTGAAAACTCACCCCAACGAGAGAGAGAGGAGAGAGAGAGAGAGAGGGTGAAGTGAGAGAGAGAGAAAATGAGAAAGAAAAGAAAAAAGAAAAATCTTGTCCGGGTGGGTAAGGGGTCTCGGGTTGGGTTTAAACACGAGCGTTATTTTGTACGGTGTAATATTCTCAAATATAGTAAAACTATTGTCTCTCCGTGGATGTAGGCGGTATTGGCCGAACCACGTAAAAATCTCGGTGTTCTCTCTGTGTCATTTCGACTTTAATTAATATCCCGATAAATTGTCGCGGGGTCCAAATACAACTACCGCTGGCCCAGAATTAAATATTACCGCTCAATCCCAACAAGTGGTATCAGAGCCTTGCCCTACTGGTGTTCTGAGTATGCTCTGTGGTTGCAGCTGTGTCTGATCTTCCACATCAGAAAAGATATCAGAAGGGAACGTCGATCGGGGGGAGCCGGTGTCAGAGCGAGGTTCAACGAGGTGATGTCTTGTGCTGAAAAAATGATTGTACAAGATGATTATCGTTGATGGGATGCTCGGTGTTGGGCGGAGCTTGTGCGACGGTGGAGTTTTGGCGAGTTATGGCAATAGTGCTGTGAGGCAGGTCGTTAGCCTTTCTTGGGAAATATCTGATCAGTACTATTTGGGCCGGGCTGTTGAATCTCTGCAAGGATAATAGCGACGGATGACAGCAAAGTGCGACAATGTGCTGGTGCGGGAGGTTTCACTCTGCGGCAGAGAGAGTGAAGGGTGTCCTCGTTTGTCAAGGCTGGGTGATAAGTTTTGATGGGAGACGAGGAAAAGTCGGAGTAAATGACGAAAATTTTGGGGTCATGATGGTCGGAGAGGAAGAAGTAAGGCCCTGTTGCTTCTTACCTTGCTTCCTGATTCGGGTGATAATTTGATCACAACCATCCGGTACGAGACGGCGCAGACGGTGGATGGTGGAGTCAACTCTTTTGGAGCATGAAAAGAGAAGGCGGTCAAATTTTGATGATAGCCGGGGTGTTGGTTATTTTTCAGAGTGAATCGTAGAGGAAGGTGACGCGCCAGGGGATTTGAAGACAACAGCAGGTCCAAATCCAGGTGGCGGGAAAGGGCATGTGATGCTACAAATGTGGTGAGCCGGGACACATCAGGAGAAATTGTCCGACTTGGAGGAAGAAGGACAAGCGGCTAGGAAAATTTCACAAGGGAGGTAGCACACGGTTTATTTAGAGACGTTCTCACGGTCTCTAATGATGGCGCTCGTTCTCAGGAAGAAGGATATTAAATTCGGGTTTGCTCCAAGAGAATATTTTGATGCGTTCTGAAAAATGCGAACGGTTTTTCGATCTCCATGGGCTGATGGATATCGTTGTGTTGTTCGGTGTGTTGGAACGGGGAAGATCAAAATGGTTAGTGGAGCGGTGCGCATTTTGGGTGGTGTGACGTTGTCCCAAAGTTGTGTAGTTTTTAATATTCTTGAGCCAGTCAGATTCCAGGGCTATAGGATTTCATAGCAGGGGGAGTCTGGAAATCACACATGGGCGGAAATGGTCCTACCAAAGGGAGAAGAGTGCAAAGGTCTGTATCGTCTGGACATGAGTATAGTATATAATACTCAGACTTCGATGGATTCACGAAATTCGCGCGCCGTGGTATAAAGGTAGACGATGGTGAGAAGGAAAATCCTGCTGTGTGAAGAAGAGGGGTTGCATCGAAGTCCCTCTTCGGGAATCGACGGGTCGAGTCGGTTCAACATAGCTGCACATAAGATTGGTCGCTGAGTGAGTCAAGTGGTGTAGGACCGGTAATCTTGATTCGGATTATGTGTAGGTGCTACAAAGGAAGGCCAATGGACGTTCGTGGTATTCGAACGGGTTACTCTCATTCTCGGGTTCTCTGGATTGCTCTCTGAAGAAGACGCATATTTTGAAAAGGGGGAGAATTGTTGATTTTTCAACAAGAAAAAGAAAGAAGTAAAATTGGAGAGCTGTTCTTATGACACATGCAATGACGAATTTCTTTTTGGACTATAGCTACAAGAAATGCCTATATAAAGGCGTGTGGTGATGAAGTGAAAACTCACCCCCCCAAGAGAGAGAGAGAGAGAGAGAGAGAGAGAGAGAGAGGGAGAGAGAGAGAGAGAGAGAAAATGAGAAAGAAAGAAAAGAAAAAAGAAAAATCTTGTCCGGGTGGGTAAGGGGTCTCGGGTTTGGGTTTAAACACGAGCGTTATTTTGTACGTGTAATATTCTCAAATATAGTAAAACTATTGTCTCTCCGTGGATGTAGGCGGTATTGGCCGAACCACGTAAAAATCTCGGTGTTCTCTCTGTGTCATTTCGACTTTAATTAATATCCCGATAAATTGTCGCGGGGTCCAAATACAACTACCGCTGGCCCAGAATTAAATATTACCGCTCAATCCCAACATATATGAGGGTCTGCTGAGATTCATATTATAACCAATCCTCTGGAAAATATAGCCAAACATGGGCAACATATCTATTTATTTATGTTCTTATTTATGAATTCCTCGAAAAAGCCCACAACTGAAGTTGCACGTACATTGGTCGAAGATATCTTTGATGAATTTACAAGCAGTGTGTAAATATAGAAATTAATATGATCTCCATATAAAGCTGCTTTCCCCTTAATCCACAAAGCCCGGGCGGGATTTGGTAAATGTGTTGTTGTTAAACATCTAATACCCCTTTATATGTATATTCCTGGTAAGTACATAACATATATTCAATAATGCGACTATGAACCAAGAAAAGGTCTTTATCAGACCAAAGCAATGAATTCATCACGGTACGAAAACCCTCATGGAAGAAAAGTTTCAATTTGACTGATCAATTAAGCTTGAGAGTGAGACTACGTTGTCAGAAAAAAAAATATTTATAAATCGGAAAAGTATTTTTATCATAGGAGTACTATTGTGGGATAGTCATGCCCAACCCTCGTAAAGGACTAATGATTTAGATTCTTCTTATATAGGACGATATGGGCAAAAGGTGAGTATATATGTATATGTATGGGCGGGTTTATATGCTTCAAGGGAAACATAAAGTCTACAAAGAGATTAAACCTAGTCAATGTTTGTTTGGGCAACAAAAGACATGCGTCTAATAATGGAAAAATTTAATGCGGATTGCGTAACATTAGTCATTAATTAGCTTTTATGACTGCCACGTCGTTATTTTATTTTCTTCAATGTAAGAGGTTGGCATTTATTTCATGGAAAGTCATGGCAGAAGCCAGCCATAAATGTTAGAGTATTAAATAGACACAACTCCTTCGTAAAGTCCTATCGAAACCCTTAACAGTTACAGATCAGAAAACCCCAAACACATAGCCGTTTTATTTTCGGGAAAATCAAATGATCATCGAAAATGGAAAGAGTCTTTAATTGCTGTCAAGTTTCTCCTTAACTTCATTATTTATTGCCTCATAGAAGATTGTATACCCTGTCCCTGACTTAGTCTCACTTTAAAGCCAATAATACAACTATTAAAAAATGGGGTATTTTCATTCCTTCCTTTGTAAGTATCATTTAGGATTCAGGCCCTCCTGGCAAAAAATTTAGTTTTAAGAACCCATTTTCTGCAGTACCACTTCATTGCTCTGACATACCAGTATGTTGAAATTTTGTAACACAAAACAATAATCCGGTACCAGTTTATGATCATTTGATACCAGTTCATTTTCTGCAGTACTACTTCATTGCTCTGACACACCAGTATGTTTAAAGTTTTAACACAAAGCGATCATTTATACCAGTTCATATATCTTTCATACCACTTTTTTACACCACACAAAATGGGTTTTTAACCTAAAAATTCTCAAACATGACCTGAATTCGAAATCAAACCCTTAACGGGGCATATAACTCACTCTTAAAAAATACTCATGTTTGCATAATGAAGTACACACAACTATTAAAGGGCAAGCTTGCATCTCTCTCTATATATTTTCATAATGTAAGTAAGTACATAAATATCATCTAATATAAAATTAGTTTTTAGGTAACGTCTGTCTCGTGAATTGTGTTATTATATCTAGTCGACCAACTTGATGAATTACGAGTCTCCACCAATTGTGTCATAATTGCGTCACGTGAAGACATAAATTATATAATTCAAGACTGATGTTTACTAGTATTACGTTTACTACTAAAAATAAGATATTACATTTAAAAAATAGTGTGTGTATGTTTGTCGTTAGCCGTTACATTCACATGGCTTGGAACTGAAATTAAACATTATACAAACCGATTATCATCATCTGAACAATGTAAATTTTATTATAATTTGAACAATGGGATGCAATCAATGCATCTCCTCCTCGTGGAGTACTTATTTTATTATTAAATCGAAATTGAAAAATAAAATCAGCTAAAGCTTCAGCAGATTCATCAGCGCAACAGTGAAGTGACACGTGGCAGTTGGCACGCGAGCTCAGCTGACGGTGCAGTGCACTCTGAAACGTATAAGGTTCAAAACGTCATTTTGTTTGAACGAAAAGATCCGACCCGCAATATCCACCCGATCCGACCCAACTAAACCCCAGCGTCACCTTCCCCCTTTAAAACAGCATAAAGCGGTTATCGCATCAAGGCTCCGCCCAGAGAGCTAGGGACATGACGTCAGCAACCGGGAAAATGACGAAATCGGCGGCGCCGGCGAAGGAGCATAACATGGAGAGACAGATACAGAAGCACGTGGGATGTATGGCCGGTTTCTCCAACTCTTCGACCGCCACCACCACATCCCCGCCACCAAGCGCGGCCTATACTCCGCCGAAAGCCTGCCTTTTTCGCCGCCGGTAATTAACACAGCGTCCGTTTAATCCATGCGAAAGACTTGTGACTACTGATATTTTGATGCTGTTTATTTATTTGTGAATGAATGTTTAAACATTTCATCGTATTAGAAGTAACGTTACGTGTATGTATGTATGTATTAATTACTCGAGGCCACTGAAACGACGAAGACATCGGAATCTGAGAAATCAACGCCACCGTCGCCGAATTCTGCGGTTCCACTGAGCGTCGGCGCAGCAAAATCTACGTGGAAGTTCGGCAGAGAAGCGGCGAGGCTATCCCTGGACAGCCGTGCCTTTACGGACTCTAAAGGTTGTCTCCACCCAAAGGCCATCCGTACAACGGCCAGCGCGACGAGAACTCTGCAGCTGATGAAAACCAGCAAGGACATCGTTCTCCGAGCGTCGTCGCTCGGCTCATGGGGCTCGAACCGTTACCGCCGTCCACCGCCGAGCCGGAGCTACGCCGATGTGCGTCGGAGTCTAGGGCTGTTAAGGATCTATTCTGCTCTCGATTTGAGGACTTCAACAGCAAGGAACACACTTCATTCGATGCAGATCCGAGGATCGTAGCTTGTACTGGAAAAAGTGCTAAATTTCAGCAGCGTAAGAGCTTCTTTGACTGTGGAGATATTTTCCCCGAGCAGAAGAAGGGCTCTCTGTGCAATAATCATGGCGAAATGGAGACCAAATTGAGGATGCGAGGCATAATCGACGACCATCCTTCCAAGGATTTGGAGGAGTTGAGGCAAATCCTCGAAGCTCTGCATTTGAAGGGGCTTTTGCATAACCGAATCGAACGCCGTCGCAATTTCGTCTACGATGAATATCCGACGGCGGTGGTGAAATCACCAAAACCACCGCCCTCTTATTCAACGCCAGCTAACAGAAGATTTAAAAGCAATTACTCGCCTACGAACAGCAAAGTCAGTCTCGCCGCAGCTATGGAGTCTCCGGCGAGATCTCACCGTCAATTAGTCCTCGCCGGGAGAGGAGTCCGTCGACTCCGGGCGGACGGAGTGAGGGTAACCGCCGGTCAAACTCTTTAGTCAAAACTAAGCCGCTGAGCGTGGACACACAGAGGAGAAGAGTAGTAAATGAAGTTGCTGATAACCGTCGCCTGAGTTTCTCTGCCATTAATTCCCCAAGGTTAAATTCAAGTCAGACGGCCGGCGATAGCCAATCTCCGAGGTGCAAGAAACCAACGGCTGGGATTCATCGGAGAGAAAAGAAGACCACAGCCGCCATTGCCGAGGAAGAGTCCTCTTCCATCTCCGATTGCAGCTACTCCACGTCAACTGATACTGAGGTAAATCTAATCTACCAACTTTTGCCCAACTTATTACAGACAAATAAATCCAATAAGCTTTGTTTGATGCACAGATTTCTAGAGCAGAAGGGAAGAATTTGTTGGAGAGTTCTGCCAAGTTGCTCCATGGCATAGCCGAGATGACATCAGAAGCAGATATGCAACCAAGCCCCGTTTCAGTTCTTGATTCTTCCTTCTACAAAGATGAGGCCTTTACTCCTTCGCCCATCACAACTAGGCTGAGCATCGAATTCAAAGGTACGTCGTATATGCATGCATGGATTCGATTTGAGCAGTAATAAGATGCCGTATGTGATCTTGGGATCGTTTTTCTTAATATACGTAGAAGACGAGCCATGGAGCCCATTAATGTCGCCGATTCGAACCAAACACGAAGAAGCATCGCAATACGACGTTTTCTTTCTGCTCAAAAAGCAGCAGCAGCAGCTGAAGGGAATCCCTATGAAGCTCGCTTTCGACGCAATTAGCGAAATTATCGAGAGGAATAAGCAAATTCCCCCGTGGAAGAAATCGATATCTTACGATAGGGTGTGGTCGGAGTTTCGAAAACTCTGCGATCGTAGAAACCCCGAGGATCTGTTCGAGGCCATACGTGGGGTTTTGAAGGAAGATTTGGCCAGAGATTCCTTAGATGGATGGGGAGATTGTTGGTCGGAGAAGTCAAATTTGGTTTTGGACATCGAAAGGATGATCTTTAAGGATTTGATCAGCGACGCCATTGGTGATCTTTCAGAGTTTACGTCAACTATCAGAAGGAAGTTAAGTTTTTGAAAGTCTTGACTTTGTAGTTTGACTTTCTATCTTTCTGGGTTTTTTTTTCTTTGATTACTGGTTATTATTTAGTGATTTAATGAGGAAGGTGGTTAACTGTCAACTTTGGCTGTAAAAATCGAAAGAAGTGATTTGCAAGAGCTTTTATATTTTCTCTCTGTCATCAGTCATGTGAGTTGAAGATTGGGAGATGAGATATTAAGAAAGACAACGACATGTAGAAAAGGACTTTGCTTCTGTGAAGTATTTGGATCATATGAGCTCTGGAAAAAATGATGGTCTTTTTGGCATGCTTCTGGTTCGTCGTTGACCAAATGTCACACATTCATTCTACGTTGAATTGAACTCTTCTATAATCCAGTTACATTTGTTTACTGTAGTCGATTAGGGATTTGAAGACCCCATAAGGAGTAGTTGTTGACTGCAATCATAATGTAGGATGTGATGATTGAATTTCTCAGAGAATCATATCACTTCACCTGTTCAAGGTGAAAAACATTTAAAATAGGACTACCAATATAAATTTTATTACATGAAAAAGATCTCAGGATCTTTTGCCTCTTCTACCAGAAGTGAACTCAGTCCTATATGTAATGAAGGAAACATTGACTGATTCCATCAAGCAATGATTTTGGACGTTCTTAAATGATCAATCACCATATTTCATCTAGTTTAACTAATTAAATCTTCATCGACTTAGAGAAGGCAAAAAATGATGTCAACTACAAACACCACAAATCCTAAAGAGCAAACAATTGATAATTAAACAACGATAGAGGATTCAAAGCTGTGGACATAATTAAGAGAAAAAGAGCACAATACAAAAGATCAACTTCTCTCACCCCATTCATTTCATTCCTTGGAAGTTTTGTTGATGAGCGATTTGTGAATGTGGGGAATCACACCGCCGCCTGCAATGGTCCCTTTGATGAGCGTGTCGAGCTCTTCATCTCCACGAATGGCCAACTGCAAGTGCCTCGGCGTAATTCTCTTCACCTTGAGATCTTTGCTCGCGTTCCCAGCCAATTCGAGCACTTCAGCAGTTAGATATTCGAGTATAGCAGCTGAGTACACAGCAGCCGTGGCTCCAACTCGCCCGTGGGCGGTGGTTCTTGACTTTAGGTGGCGATGGATTCTACCCACTGGAAACTAACGCTGTGTTTGGATTGTGGAAAGTGGCGAGGAAAAGAAAACTAGAGAGAAATTGATTTCTGTTAGCTTTTCCGTCATTTTCCTCACCATTTGGTGAAGAAAATGATTTTCCATGGTTTTTGCTTCAAAACTAACTTAAGTTTTCTTTTCTTTTCTTTTCCTCACCTATTTCTATAGTCAACCAAACACAAAAATGATTTTTCTTTTCCATTTCCTTTTCCTTTCCTCACTAAATTCCTTGAACCAAACACACCCTAAAGGAATAATACCATGGAAAAGAGTATTGCAATGTCCCAGAAACAAAGGAAGCAATGCAGTGTTTCGCAAACTATGGGAATCATATGCAAGGAATATACCTGAAGGCCAGCGCGGGAGGAGCGAGACATGGGCTTTTTCTTGTCCTTGTCCTTATTTCCTGAAGCAGCAGCCACTGTCTTTCCAGCCACGAGACCCTTTCCACCCTTTCCGGCCATTGTCTTTGTTAGGCGATTTGATCCAACCTTGTACTGATTCAAAGGATTAGTATTACCTGATACGATGAATTACGGAAGCAATAAAGAAGTAATACCGATAGACGAATTGTAGAGTTGGAACGAGAGCGCGCGAGTTCTTCAGAAAAGTCGTCAACTCTATTAATGAATCAGCAACCCTAAACACTGATGTGTTTAGGGTATTTATACATAAGCCCTAATGGGCTATTGGGCCCAATATAACTAATATACCCACAAGTCGGGTATATTTACAATTAAGTCCTAGGGCGTAATAGAACTACAAGATTAAGACAACCTGATTTAATTGAACACAATAAAATATTCCTAACAATCTCCCCTTTTGTGTTCAATTTGCAATTTAGCGCTGGTTATCTTCGTCTTGTGATCGTACTGAGTCCTCAAAGAACACGTATCAGAGTTCTGTCCGCGAAAGCATTTGCTTGCGTGTTCTTCTTCAATCTCCTCCTCCTTTATCTTGTCTTGTGACCTCTTCTTTAGGAGTTCCAAGCTCACCGTGTTCTGATCTTCTCTTCTTGTGTTCCAGCTCTCCCTTCGATAGTCGCGACTCCCCCTACATTTGTTCAACCTTGTGTTGGGATTAGGAGTTTCCTTTAAACTCGAAGAGCTGTACACGAGTCGGCAGCTTTGATTCTTGAAGTCCATGCTGAAGTTGTTGGCCGTATCTTGTCATTTGAGTTCGATCTCTCCGTTCGATTGTAGCTCAACTCCCCCTACGTTTGTTCAACCTTGCGTTGTGATTTGGGAGTTTCTTTAAAATCGGAGAGTCGTACATGAGGCGACAACTTCAATCGTTGGACTCTGTGGTCTTCGCTTGATTATTGACGACGCTTGAGATTTAGCATTTTCTGATCTATATTGCACTTTCGTCGTGGTGTTGCTCCCATTTTGCTTTACTACTCCTCCCCCTCATGAAGATCGAGCTAGGGAGATCGTCATGCGATGGGTCAAAATGGGGTACGTCTTTGGCAAGAAGATCGCGCCGTCCGACAAGATGATGGAGTTGCGTTTTCCAAAAAAATGCTTGGGCTCCTTCAGATTTTTCCATCAATTGCATGAGAGCCCGTCTTCAGAGTGGTACGTGCGGCGAAAATGGTGGGTGCTCAGGTTGGGTAATAACCTGACGGAGCCACAAAGGTAATCCGTCGACACGACTTCAGAGATAATCTCTGAGACGTGGCCTGTGAGAACAGGGCTTTATAAACCGGGGCCACATAGGCGTTCCGTTAGCATCAGTCTAGGAGCATAGCTCATAGGTGACGGCCTGAAACCGTTGTTGTTTTGATGTTGCAACGGCAGGACTTCCTTCCGATCATCGAAGCATGTCGCAGTAGGACATGTCTACGAAAGTTCTGATCTGGTCACAAAGTCCAGATAAGAAAAAAATGTATGTGTCCTAAAAAGATAAAAATATTTGGATGGTGAGGACACACTAGACTCGATGTGTTCAATAAAATTCAGTGGTGTGGGGCTGACTACCACTTAATTCAATATCTCCTGCTTCCAAGTGAAGCAGTGATGGATTATGCGGCTCCCCGTGATTTAGTGAAACATCGGTCTGTTGGTAGATCGATGAGTGGGTAAGGCTCGGTTGTGCATGCGCCTTTGGACCAGATGAGGCGACTTCTACCCGGGAGCTGATAGAAATCAGCTCCTGCACCTATGTGAGATGGTCCGAATATTGTGTGAGGTAAGGGATTTGTGTATCTTCCGCTCTTCGGTCTTGTCAAGAATATCCAATATGGCTTTTATGAACTTGAATCGTCACTAGCACTCGGCTACGTTCCGGGGTTAGGTTCAGTTTGGTCTGACTGAACCGTGGGAACTTAGAATCCATGCATCCGTCAATTTGGTGAGTGCTGCTTGATCAGCGAGTTGGAGCAGGTCGGTTGAGATCATCTTCGTGATAGTGTACGGTTGTCACGCCTTTTGGAATTCTTGAATTCTCGAGGGTTGAGTTTTCAGGTGAAGTCCATCTTGGGATGTGGAAGCGCCTGAGAGGGTTTTCTTTCTTCTTTTTTTTTTTTTTTTTTTTTTTGAATTTTTTTTTTTTTTTTATATAAGTATATATTATCGTAATAGTAATATATATAGATATATATATATAGATATAGATAAATGTATATATACATATACATATATGGGTTAAAGTAAGTTTCTCCCCCTCAAATCGTGCACCTAAGACGTACTCCCCAAAGAATGTACTCTCTCCTCGTAAATATAGAGTGATACTCCCCCTCAATGCATGCACGTTTAAACATGTAAATTGTCTCCCAATTAAATAGGCGTGAACGTATTAATTTATTTTCAGAGCAGATGCAAAATAAAGAGTTATTGTTCTTTAAAAAAATGCATTAGAATGTACGTTTTATCGCTCTAAGCTGAAATAGGTATTTTGTGCTTCAGGTCATATGCATACAGAAAAATTTAAGCTCGAAAATTCTTTAAGATGCATGCATAATGAAAATGTACCTATAGGAGGGTATTTAGTCATTTCAGCTCATATGCATGCTAAATTAAAAGTTTAAAATTCTTTTGAATCACGCATGTTTCTAATGTACCCTTTAGTTTCAAAGTAGGTGTATAATCTTTTCATTTCGATATGCATGCCAAAAGTTTAACTATGGAATGCATATATAGAGTTTACCTACGTTTGGTTGCTCGCATCGCTAAGCAGTCGCGTCTGTGGAGCAACCCGAGATGCCATACGCGCTGGGATGTTTGGCTGCCCTCGTCGCATACCAGTCATGAGTGTGGAGCAGCTCTCTTAGTACCTACTCATGCTGGGATATCTGCAAATATTATCGGGCCTTTGGTACCCATTTTTGGATGGGTCCTCCCTTGTTAGCAGAAAACAAGTTAAGCACATAAGGTTCAGATATTGATCCTAAGTCATCCTTTAAAGTCCTATTCAATTTAATTTGTGATTTAGGAATCCATAGCTTCAATCCTTGTTTTGGGTGTTGAGGGGATGTGGAGTGAGGTTTTTGCTTGGGCACCCAAATTTGCTTAACATTAGGACTATACCCTGTTGAGTTCTTATGCATCAATCGATTGACGGGAGTGTTCGAGACGTGGCTTGCATGAGATGATGGCTGTCGAGTAGAAGAATGATGCATCTTATAAATATTAGATTTAGTGAAACTGGAAACATCACAATACTTAATAGTCTTCGATGAAATGAAGTTATGTTCATCAGAAGCATAGTTTGTAGAGTAGAAAGCCTTGGTAGGAGAGGGTTTCGATTTTGATTTCCTGACCCAGTCCATCGTCTTCGTTTTCTTGGTTAGTTTCTTGCCTGTAGCTGAATTTGACACATTGTTAGGAGTTAAATCATAAGGCAAAGAGGAACCAACTTCAGATGAATGATCGTTGAGATTTCTTAGGAGGAAAATTTCGTTTAGTAGTTTCTCCTTTTCGAACTTGAAGATTTCAATTTGATTTTGGTGTTCCTTTGCTTGTAACGTGTTGATGGCTTGCAGGCGTGATAGTTCAGTCAGGAAGTCTGTCTTGTCTTTGGTTTGTTTCCTCTCCATTTGGGTTTGCGAGCTTGACTTGGTAAAGAAGCGTGAGTCGTCCTTGTTTGAGGTTGCGGTTGCTAAACGAAAACGGGAATTTAAGGCAAGTGCATCATCGTAGTAATAGTAATGATTTGAGGGGGATGCAAATTTTTCAAATAATAAATCGTCTCTTTTGGCTATCTCCTTCCCTTTTATTTTCTTGTGGAGTGATGCTTCTATCTTAGGCTTAGCTAGATGCAGTTGTGGAGAGAGATCTATGGAATTATTGACTTGTTTTTCGAGTGAAGATATAATTGTCAGAAGTACGTCTTTTTCCACTTGAGCGGCAATCTCAGTCTCAGAAGATGAGTCAGTTGGAAGAGTAGCTGCAGTGGTATGTGCTTCATCTTCAGAGTCAGCTTCGACGTTTGCCATGAGTGCCAGGTTTTCGTCTTCACTTTCAGAGGTATCCTTGAGCCATGATTCCTGTTCTGCCATGAATACGGCACCCGACTGTTTTTGTTTTTCTGCTTGAAAACCTACCCTTTCTGATTCCAAAGTTGCGTTCAATTTAGAAATTTTATGAGCAACCTCTGGAATTTCCCAACAAGAGGTAGATTTGTTAGAAGGTAAAATTTTTCCCGTTTGACGCTAGGTTCTTAGAGGAATTTTGATCCGCTTGCCCTCTTTTTGTTAGAATGTCCTCTAAACTCCTAATTTTAGAGTATAACTCGTTACGCTCGCTATATATGAAGTTATATTGACAAGTCTTAGTGAGTATCTCGTCTTCGCTCTTTTTCAAACTAGTAGTTGACTCACTAATTTTCACTTTCAGTCTTTCTATTTCTTTGTCACGATCATCGACTCTCATTTGCATTGCTTCAAGCTTGCAATTGAGATGCGCTTTTTCACTTAAGCTGGCAAGCAGACATTTATGATTATTCTCTAAGCGAGCTTTTAATTCCTCAATTTCTTCAGCTTGTTTGTTCACTTTCTGTTCCCACTGATACGGCATATATGACATATTGAAATTGAATATTGAAAGTTCAGTTCTAGAATTATTTTGGTTGGATATATGATCGTTGACGCGCTTTGTAGATTTGAGATTTTTTTATTAATATTATTATTATTATTATTATTATTGGCTTTTGAAAAATCTGTACCGAAAGGCTTTAGTATTTCGTAAACGGTGAAGTTTTGAAGATTTTAAGCATTGAAAACTTTTTAGTGTACACCGAAAAGTTTTGAAATAAAGTCGAAAACTTCAAAAAAGATACTAAAACTTTTCTATAATGTGCCAAAATAATTTTCGAAGGTGTCTTCGAAGATGTGTTGGAAAGAAAAAAATTATCTAGGTTCAATGGTTTGCGAGAATATCTCTTGTGCGAAAATGGGTTCGAAAATATGTGGATGCAGGAATACTCTACGAAAAATGTATTGCGAAATGCTGTGCGAAAATGTCTCGTAATGCAAATTTTCCTTTATATAAATATATATATGTAATGATTACTAGTGATGATGATTAAATGATGATGTGGGAAACGATCTAAATGTAATGTTTGTATATGTGTTTTGAATGATGTGTATATATAGACGTGTAATGATAAGGGGTAATGAAAAAGGAAATGTGATTGGCACGTGGATGATGAATAATGCTATTTATGAAATGCAATGATGACAAGAGAAATTAGTTGTGATTTTATAATGAAATAGGATATCGAGATCTTTGACTTTAGAAGAGGATGTCGAGTAATTGATATATTTCAGATGTCGAGATTGGGTAAACTCGATAGAATATGTCGATATAATGTCGATAGAAAATGTTGGGTAAACTCGATAGAAAATGTCGATAGAAAATGTCGAGATAATGTCGATAGTGAATGTAATGCAAAATGTCGAGTCCCTAAGTAAGATGTCGAGGCAGATGTCGAGATAAAATGTCGAAATCCTTTTAACTCAATAAGATGTCGAAGCGAATGTCGAATCCGTAATTGTGAAACTGCTATTCACTGCTACAGTGCCGCGAATTGCTACAGTGCCTGCGAAAGTCTGGATAATGATGTTAGCACTTATATCTTCAACACATAACACTCAAGCATCATCAAAATCGCCAAAAGCAAATCAAAATTTTCGAAAATTATGAAGAACACGAAGAACACCAAAAAATATAATTTTGAATATTTTCTCAAATCTGAGCGCGTTTGGCTCTGATACCACTTGTTAGGCCGATTTGATCCAACCTTGTACTGATTCAAAGGATTAGTATTACCTGATACGATGAATTACGGAAGCAATAAAGAAGTAATACCGATAGACGAATTGTAGAGTTGGAACGAGAGCGCGCGAGTTCTTCAGAAAAGTCGTCAACTCTATTAATGAATCAGCAACCCTAAACACTGATGTGTTTAGGGTATTTATACATAAGCCCTAATGGGCTATTGGGCCCAATATAACTAATATACCCACAAGTCGGGTATATTTACAATTAAGTCCTAGGGCGTAATAGAACTACAAGATTAAGACAACCTGATTTAATTGAACACAATAAAATATTCCTAACAGTCTTTTTCTATCTTCTAGGACCACAATGACAGAAGAAAAATGAAACAGGCAAGCATAAGCTATGGATAACTGATGACCTTTTTCACTTGAGCTAATATAGATATCACAAAAAGCACACATTAATCTAACTAAGTGGATGTTGTAACTTGTAAAAGTCATTTCAAGGTCAATCAAGAAGAGGAACGTTTCTTTCTCCCTCAATATTCTGAGAGGTTAAATATTTTCCATGAACAAAAGCTGCAAAGCATGCATGTTGAGATGGAAAAAAAATTCAAAACAGTTTCAAGTTATACAGCGTCAGGAGATAATTTTCTCATTAGCGCAACTACTTGCTTAATTTCATAACTACAGAAAAGATCTTCAAAGACTAGGAAACACGCATAAGCAAGCACAAGAAATTCCATATCTTTATGTTCCTAAACAGATCTGGAAAATTGAAGCATAAAATCGAAAGCCTACGAACAACAACACATCTAGAAATCCAAAAAGTACATGAAAATTGGAAAGCTCGTACCGAATTGCCTCTGTATCCAAATATGAGATCAATAACCAAATAAACCTACAACGAGATGAAAAAAAAAACACAGAAGCAAACCCGAAACAGAAAGAAGAAAATAATTATCTGCCCACCTTAAGAACTCGAATTTGAAGCCGGCTCGTGTCAAGCAAGAAAGATGCGTCGCAAGGATAAAGACGAGACCTTTTTGGTTAGGCAGCTGTAATTTATATTCCTTTGATTTTTGAATTTGACGAATTAATTGGCGGCTGAATTTCAGTGGGAAAAAGTGTTGGAAGCATTTTCGTTTTTCGTTCCTTTTACTTATAATATTGGGCCATGACTATCGAACAAAATGTAATGGGCCTGTAAATAAAAAGGCCCAACATTTAATTCCAACTCGCAATGGATTATAATTTATAATAATGTCAACTTCTTCTACTTGGTGGATGGAACTTATCCATCTACCCTAATTATTTAACGTGGAAAATATATATAACTCCAACCTAAAACTTTTCTTGCCTGACTATCTCATCACCATAATACTTTTATGATATTAACCTAGACATATATTTTATATGGTCGACTGTTATGTTGTGAAGTCCACAAGTTCTTCATTTCACTCGAGAAAAAAAAAAAACATTCATCGACTTTCCTAGGAAAATACATAATATTGACGATAAATTTAACATAAAAATTGGAGCCAAACACGTCTAAACCCACCCAACAAGTATTGATATATATATATATATATACTAGTAAATTGGAGCCGCGCACAAGGCGCGGTGATAAGTGCCCATGTTATAATCTATTAGCATATTATTTTCGTCAGTTTATTATATAATAATCACATCACTTATTATATAATTCAACCAAATAATAATTATAAAAGTTCATTTTGAAAACTAAATTCGCATATGAGAAAGAAAGTAAATGAAAAGACGAAAAAATTTATATTCAATGATAGACATTACCTAGGCCACAAACATCATTGTGGTGGCACTGTCCTGATTGCGTGTTCCAGTTGATTTTTGTGACCGGGTCTGTTTTGTAGACTCTAACATATCTAAATTTTGATTCGGATCCGTACCATACCCGACAGTTTTCAATGGTTTATAATGTTATCACTGTTGTGCTCTACCAGTGGAAGGTTTTATATTTTGTTACTCTATGGATTCAATCACGTCGACTTTGAATACATTCAATTGTATGGGCTATAACATGTTAAAAACTCGTTCTCGCATTAGACACCACATCATATTCAACACCTACAACAGTTTGATGTTGTTAATTGAAAATAAATAAACCTAATTTATAATTGATACGATCTATACAAAGAATGTACAGAAAAAAGGCCCGGCCCAGCACATGCGGTGGGCAACCCTAACATTGTGTTTGGTTTGATGAAATTATTGTGGGAAAGAAAACGAGAGAGAACATGATTTCCGTAAGTTTTTGTATTGTTTTCCGCACAATTTGGTGAGGAAATTAGTTTTCCTTAGGCTCAAAATCAAATTTTATTTTCTTTTCCTTATGTACTTCTCCGATCAACCAAACACAAAAAAAAAATTCTTTTCTTTTCCCTACTATGTTCCGTGAATCAAACACACCCTAAATGAAGCCCAATGACGCTCAACTCAACGCGTAGAAATAAAAATAAACTACAACCAAGCAAGGCGCCAAATCCGAAGAAGGCCGCTAAGCTGCAAACGCCAACGATCATCCAAGGTCCCCATTCGAGCTATGACCATGAACTCAACTACGTTACTGACCACATGCAATTTTAATATTTATTATCTACAATACAATTAAGGAAATAAGGAAAGAATCCTAATGATAAATCGATAATTGTTCCACTCCTCATTACAGCAGAATATATTATATATTCTATGACAACGCCCATAAAAAAAAACAAAGAAACGTCACATCAAAGGACAAATTCAATAGCCCGATAGAATTTATGTGGCAAAATATCGTGGAATACCATCAATGAGAAAATCGATAAATAGCAATCATGACGAAAAATAGGATTTTATTGACGAAAAGTAGGCTACTGTTCAAAGAGATATAGATTACGACGAAAATCCTGTTCATTTACCCATACACGCTTATAAGTATTAATTAATATATATAAAATCATTGACCTTGACTCACTCCCCAAATGTCCCAAATAAAAATAGAACCTTGACATATATTCTTGAAATGAAACCCAACTCAATCCTAACAAAAACACGACATATCACTACACAAAAACCAAAAAAAAAAATGGAAATCGGAACTCCAAATGTAATAAGATTCATAGAAGACGCACTCTTCTGCGTAAGCTCAAATCCCCTCTCCTACTCAGACCCTGACCAGAAATGGATCATAAGACAGCACCTAACCTCCTTAACCCAAAGCTTCCTTCGCTAAAGCCCTCAATCGGCACCTTCACCCACGACGACGGCTCAAAAGCCAAGCTCTTCTACGCCGCCGGCGCCATAAGCGTCGCCACCGGCCAAATCCCCGACGTACCCATAACCATATGGGTCCACGAATTGTACCCTCAAATCCCACCAATTGCATACGTCGATCGGCCAAGAAACTCAGCCTATCCCATCTACGACGGCCATCCCTTCGTCGACTCTTCGTCGGGCCTCATCACTTGCTCCTACCTCGTCGGCTGGAAGTTCGGCAAGTCGAGCCTCGCCGACCTCGTCCGTAGCTTGATAAGGCTGTTTTCTTACCACCACCCATTTTATTACTCCGATGACTTTCACGGAGGCGGTGGCTACGTGTCCCATCCGAGTATGGTTTCGAAGACGGAGGCTATGGACCGCGTCGCCTGTACTGTTTACTACGACTTGAAGGCCATCGCGGCCAAGAACGGCGAGGACGTCGCCGGACTGTCCGCCGTGCAGGGCGAGCTTGTGGAGAGGGCGGAGACTTTGGAGCTCATAGTCGCCGGGCTCGTGATGGAGAAGGAGGAG
The DNA here is from genome assembly GCA_027422505.1 of Craterostigma plantagineum. Taxonomy (NCBI): domain Eukaryota; kingdom Viridiplantae; phylum Streptophyta; class Magnoliopsida; order Lamiales; family Linderniaceae; genus Craterostigma; species Craterostigma plantagineum. The sequence goes on from JAPQWV010004834.1 coordinate 21,463, forward strand.
TTGAAGGAAAGGGTTAAGGCGTTGACTGATAGAGCCGACGAGGTGCTGAGTTGGGTTAAGGTGTGGGGGGCGAGGGGGAATCGTCGGCGACGGCGGCGCGTTTGTGCGTCGACGATGTGTTTGGGGCTTTGGATGAGAAGTCCGAGGTTGTAATGGATTGCGCGGCGAATGACTTGGCTTTGGAAGATTTGATGTATGCTTTGGATGGAGCTGTTGAAGATGGAGTTTGAGCTTCGGTGATTATTTGAAGAAGGTGAGAGTGTTGTCTAGGGAACAGTTTCTTCATAGAGCCAAGAAGAACAAGTTTGATGAATGAGATCATCCATGATTTTCTTTTTCTTTTAACCTCTTTGTTTTATCAATATATTTATTTTTGTAAGGTTGTTCTACTTGTGATCGATTGCTATTATATGCATAGTTGAAATATATATTCCACTTTGATGGGGAGAAAGAAATGCATGTAATTCGAATTTTAATAAGGATAGAAATTCTTTTGGAAAAAAAATAAGTACGGATAGAAATTCTTGAGAGAGAGAGAGAGAGAGAGACAGAGAGAGAGAGAAGTTTAACATTAGGCCAGATTTGGGCCCAAGCCCAATGCCTGTCCAGTTTTCTTCTTCGCGAGAAATATTAAGACAAAAACCCACAAAAAAAAAAGTAATTTACAACAAAGAAAATAGGAAAGAACGGAAATGCTTGGAATTTCGTACGGCGAGCTGTTTCTGATCCTCGGAGCTACTGCCGCTTTAATCGGTAATATTTTGTTCACTGCTTGTCTGTGAATTCGGCCTACGAACGACTATATTTGTGTAGGATGAATTTCTTTTCCTGTTAGTGAAGTATGCTGTATCAATTTAGGGCCGAAGGATCTTCCAATTATAGCTAGAACAGCTGGGAGATACGCTGGGCGTGCAGTTGGGTATGTTCAATTGGCGCGTGGCCAGTTCGATAGCGTTATGCAACAATCCCAAGCTCGTCAGGTTTGCTCTTTTGCTGTTCCTTGTAATGATTGTGTTGTGCCGCAGTTGATTGTTCTGGCGAGGTGTTTTCAACTGTTTTTTATTGAAAAGCTTATGTTTGTTGGTTAGGAATAGTAACTCGCAGAGGATCATCCTTCTTGTTGCGAAAGTTTCTATTGATCTCCTATCTTTCCAAAATGCAGTTTCATGGTTTGTTTAGTTCCTAGGAGAACTTTTTGAAAAACATTTGAATAGGTGCATAAAGAACTGCAAGACACAATGGCTCAGTTGGAAGCTATACGTCATGAGGTTCGATCCTTGTCCTTCATGAATCCAGGTCTGGCAAGCACACGGTTGGTGGACAATGTGGTTCGACAAACACATGCTGCTAGTGGTAATCTTCTCTGCCCGAGCATTTTTCCATGATATTCTAAAGTAAATTGATTTTCGTTACGAGCCCCAAATTTATTCGATTGATAGAAGAAAAGGAGCATGTTAAACCTCCTGAAGATGCCAGGGTCAAAGTCGAGGTAATGGAGTCCACTGCAACAATCCAGGTAGCTTATTTCACGGTTAAGCTTGAAATCAGTCGTACATTATGTTTATTGCATTTTCCTTGTAAGTTTTCGACTTTCTTTTCCCCTAAGGATCACAGCGCTATGCCCTCGACCCCATCAAACGTACATAACCAAGCGATTGCTTATGATAAATTGGCTGAATCCACAGCCCCAATTTCGAATGTCATCAACGAAGTGCTTAGCTAGCTGAAGGACGATTCTGGTCAATTCGTCGTGCTTCCCATATCTGCTGAGAGTGCTAAGTTGTTACCCAGTCGGAAAGGTAATAATACTATAAAATAATAATAATAATCTCTTCTGTTTTCCAAGCCTGTCGGTCTAAAGCTATAATGCAAATAGTTTCAGTCCTTGAAAATGAGCTTGCTCTCTTCAGATGACATAAAGGGGTCCGATATAATGCTTGAGGCATTACTCGAGGAAGACGTGGCGCACAGATCCAGGGATTTCTTTTCGCACGCTCAGAACCAGAGTATGACTAGCGATAAGTAGGCGAACTTCTCTTTATCGCTGAAACTACAATCCTTTGGCCAAGAGTTATCTCTATGGCCGTAAAGGTACGAGTCGATAAACCATGTGGCGTAAATTAGTCCGAGGCATGTAAAACGTAACCTTTATCGTGTGATTCACTCATACTCTTGCAATATATGACATCAGATTTTGCCTAATCGGATTCTCACATTTTGTTAACTCATTAGAAATGAACCAAACGAATTACATCTTTGTATGTTGCTCGAACAAAATCACGTCTTCTTTCGAGATGAACCCAAGCTTCGATACCATTGCCTTCGTTGTTGCCCATTAGCACAAACAAAGTTGTTTCGCAGGCATAGTGTCGATGCTCGTCCAAATGGGCTTTCCCCAACCAAAATCAGCTTCGTAGAATCCAAATTTGCTTCAATCGGAGAACGAGATAACTTTAGTCTCCTCGCCGCCGCCCAACATTGTCTGCGTCAATTCCACGAAAGGTTCGTAAAGTATATTCTTCTCCCCTTCCCCGCCTAACAATTGACCGTCAAATACTCGCAGGCAACCCTCAATAGTTATATCGATCGAATTGCGCATCAACGAAGCCAAATCTTCGAACCCCACAAAATATCGTCTGTCTCACAAGAGAGGCGCGGAAGGAGCTTTGTCATTATTAGTTGCTCGCTGGGCGCACTTTGGACAAACTCGGAAATATTTTTAAAGCTGTCCGACAAAAATGTTCTTCGACGAACTCGAAGAATCGAGGCAAGGCGTAGGGTTATTTGCAGGTGATCGTTATAATTGATCGATTTACTATAGGGAAAAGTAAAATTAAAATACATTACTGAACTTGTAAACAAGATTAATTCCAAATTACATGGACGGAAAAGCAATATTGAGTTTACTTTCGTAATTTTTCTAAATCGTCGAAGTATCTTCTAGCAGCTTAAACATTCTTGCTCGAACAAAACCATGTCTTCTTTATAGAGATGAACCCAAGCTTCAATACCATCGCCTTCCTTATTTCCCATTAGAATCACCATGTTATTTACGGGCATAGTTGCGATGCTCGTCCAAATAGGCTTTCCCCATCCAAAATCAGCTTCATAGAATTCAAATTTTGTCCAATCTGAGAGTGTCATAAGATAAGGGCTCTCCTCGCTAATACTCATGCATTCTCTTACCATTTCCATTCCAGGACTATAGAGCGTCTCAAACCCTCCATCGTTAAATACGCCTTCGCAGTCTGCGATAGATTTATCGACGGCGTAACGCAGCAAAGAAACCAAATCTTCGAATCCCACTTTTAGATTAGGGTTTGAAGTATGCAACTTTAGCGCTGCCATTGCGAATAAATTCCCGCAAGAATGCTTAGGGAAAGGCGGGATCGTTCTATCCCTTATGTTCACCACTTGACCGATAAAGAAGTTTCTAGACCTTTCATGCTTTAACCGACAAATGTTGATCATAGCCTTGGATATAAGAGCGCTAATCACACCCACCTTCGACACACTTATTGTTGATCTATCTCTTACCTTGGCTTTTAGGGTTTCGATTATATCTTTGTCGAGTAAGAATCTCTTGACGATTATGTTGGGATCCATGGTTCTTGGAAGCTGAACGTTTCCCAAATCAGGAAACAAGTTCTTCAAAGGAATCAAAGTGGGAGAGTCGAAATTAGGGTTTACGACGAATTTCGAACGACCCAATTCTTTGACCATGGAATAAAGCCTATTCGCTTCTTCGGTCCAGGCGCGTATAAAGGTTGAGATCGAATCGCTGTCGAAAATCCTATGAGAAATGCTCAATCCAATTGCAAGACCGCCAAAATCGAACGTTGTAACTTGAATTGAAGCCATGGGATCGGTGAATTCATCTACTTCACAAGGGAGCCTTGGGAGAAGCATATTGTTTAGTTTCTCACCATCTTCAACGTACTCTAAGATACTCTTAAGGCTGTCTGAACAAGCATGAGCTTCGACGAACTCGACGCCCTCGTCGTTGCAGTCGACTATGTGTTCTTTTCTTACGTATCTTCCGCCAAAGGGTAGAAGCGTGGCAAGACGTTGGCTAGGGTTTGTTGCAGGCGATCGATGCTCATGAGATTGAGATTGTTATTGGAAGGAGGAGATGAGTAGAAGAGAATTATGGGTACGTTCGTAGGTGGGACTAACTGATCGGCTAGTGAAATCTTGTAGTGTTTGAGGTTGTCTGGAGTTGGGGTGATTGGCTTTACTTTCGTCGTCTTCTTTCCTGTAATATTCATTTTTTGGTTATTAGTATGTATGTAATGGGTTTTGAGTCTTCGAATGTGAGTTCTTTGCTTCCTTTTATAGTCATCTTCAATTGATTATTGTCATTATCCTTGTTGTGATGATTAGGAAGATGCCATTGACGACTAATTCCTTAGATTCTTACATGGCTATCGTTTAGCCTTTGTCGTTTGTGTTTGTTAAATGAGTCAATAATGTCGTTTTTCTAATTCGATCTATTGTCTGTGTTTGTTTATTACGTGTCGTATTCAAGTCCTACGTAA